>PVKZ01000307.1:0-236457 GCA_004027375.1 Macroglossus sobrinus
AAGTCCAGTTTCCTTCTGCTACCATATATTTCATCCCCCACTCCCCAATATTTGACCCCCTTTACCATACCTCCCCGCTCCTCTCCTACTTCCTCTAGTGACCACTAGTCTATTGTCCATGTCCATGAGTCTCTGTTTGTCCTGTTCATTTGTTGCTTTTAGGTTTATATCCCACATGATATCATGTGATTTTCAACTTTTTGTCTGGCTTATTTCACTTAGCATGATTATCTCGAGGTCCATCCATGTTGTCTCAAATGGCAGTATTTGAGTATTTCATCTCTTCTTATGGCTCAGTAACATTCCACTGTATGTATGTACCACAGCTTCTTTAGCCAATCATCTGTCATAGGTTGCTTCCATGTCCTGGACACTGTAAATAATGCTGCTATGAACACTGATATGAAAATATCTTTATGGATATAAGTTTTCAAGTCTTTGGGGTAAATACCCAGCAGAGGAATTGCTGGATCATATGGTAGATCAATTCTTAGTTCATTGGGGAACCTGCATACTGTTTTCCATAGCGGTTGTACCAATTCGCAGTCCCACCGGCAGTGTATGAGGGTTCTTTTTTCTCCACATCCTCTCCTGCGTTTATTACTTGTCCTGCTGATTATAGCTATTCCAACAGGTGTGAGATGGTATCTCATTGTGGTTTTGATTTGTATTTCCCTAACAACTAGCAATGTTGAGTATCTTTTCATATATTTGTGGGCCATTTGTATGTCCTGTAGGGAGATGTGCCTGTTCAAGTCGTCTGTCCATTTTTTGACTAAATCGTTTGTTGTTGTTATTGAGTTGTATGAGTTCTCTGTATATTTTGGATATTAGGGCCTTATCAGAGGCGTTGCTTGCAAATATATTTTCCCATTTGGATGACTGTCTCTTTATTTTGTTGATGGTTTCTTTTGCTAATTAGAAGCTTTAATTTAGTTTGATGTAGTCCCATTCACTTATTTTAGCTTTTACTTCCCTTGCCTTTGAGGTCAAATTCAAAGAATCCTCTTTAAGTCCAAGGTCCTTGAGTTTTGTTCCTATGTTTTCTTCTATTCATTTTATATTATAAGGTCTTATATTCACGTCTTTAATCTATTTTGAGTTAATTTTGGTACATGGTAATAGACAACAGCCTAGTTTCATTCTTTTGCAGGTGTCTTTTCAGTTTTCCCAGAACCATTTATTAAAGAGGCTTTCCTTTCTCAATGGTATGTTTTTGGCTTTTTTGTTGAAAATTACTTGCCCATATAAATGTTTATTTCTGGACACTCGAGTCTGTTCCACTGGTCAGTGTTTCTTTTTTCCTGCCAATACCATGCTGTTTTGATTATGTGATTACTGATGCTTTGCAGTTTAATTTGAAGTCGGGCAGAGTGATTCCCCCAGCCTTGTTCTTTTTTCTCTGGATAGCTTTGGCAATTCAGGGTCTTTCGTGCTTCCACACAAATTTGATGGTTTTTTGTTCTATTTCTTTTAAAAATGCTGATGGGATGATTTTGATGGGGATTGCATTAAATCTGTATAATGTTTTAGCTAATATGGTCTTTTTAACTATGTTGATTCTTCCAAACCAAGAACATGAGATATCTTTCCATTTCTTTATATCTTTTTCAATTTCTTTTAATAGGGTTTTGCAGTTTTCATTGTATCGGTCCTTTACATTTCATTACATTTATTGCTGGGTATTTTATTCTTTTGTTGTGATACTTTGTTATGAGTTAGGAACACTATGAATTTTTGAACGTTGATTCTGTATCCGGAAACTTCATTGTATTTGCTTACTGTTTCTAGTAGTGTTCTTGTGGAGTCTTTATAGTTTTCTATATAGAGAATCATATCATCTGCAAACTGTGATAGTTTGACTTTGTTTCTTATTTATATGCCTTTTATATCTTTCTCTTGTCTGACTGAACTTGCTAGGACTGCCAATGTTATATTGAATAACAGGGGTGATAGTGGACAGCTTTGTCTTGTTCCCGATCTTAGAGGGAAGGCTTTTAGTTTTTCACAATGTTGGCTAAGGGTTTGTCACATATAGCTTTTATTATATTAAGGTATTTTCCTTCAATACCGAATTTAAGTGTTTTGATCATAAATGGATGCTATATCTTGTCGAAGGCTTTTTCGGCACCTATTGATATGATTCTTATTTGTTAATTTGTTTATATGGCATATCACATTAATTGATTTGCATATGTTGAACCATTCCTGTGCCCCTGGGATGAAGCCCAGTTGAGCGTGGTGTATATGTTGCTATATTTGGTTCGCTAGTGTCTTATTTAGGATTTTTGCATCTGCGTTCATGAGAGATATTGGTCTTTAGTTTTCTTTTTCTGTGTTATCTTTACCAGGTTTTGATATCAGAGTAATATTGGCCTCATAAAATGAGTTGGGAAGGATTGCCTCCTCTTTGATTTTTTGAAAGAGTTTGAGGAGAATAAGTATTAAATCTTTGTTTGGTAGAATTTACTGGTGGTGAAGCCATCTGGTCCTAGAGTTTTACTTTTTGGTAGGTTTTTGATGATTGTTTCAGTTTCCATACTGCTGATCAGTCTATTTAGATTTTCCAGTTCTTCTTGATTCAGTCTAGGAAGGTTGTATTTTTCTAAGTACTGGTCCATTTCTTCTAGGTTATTAAATTTGGTGTTATATACTTTTTCATATATTCTTGTATGATCCTTTGTATTTCTGCAGTGTCTGTCATAATTTCCCTACTTTAATCCCTGATTTTGTTTATGTTTCCTTTCTCTTTTTTCTCTAGTGAGACTAGCCAGGTGTTTGTCAATTTTATTTTTAAATTTATTAACTACTAAAAGTTCCACATTAAATTTACAGGCAATGATATAAACTGTTTATTCTATGTGTCTTATATAATTACATCATGGAGATTTTAAAATTTTTCACATGTTTTATTTATATCTTGCTTATTAAAAAAATATAAAAGGATATATATAATAGGTTTGAACTATTTTCCTACATCAAAGTTATAGTGCTATTGTCTCAGAAAAGAAGGGTGATAATTTAAACATAGTTTCACATAAGTATGTTAAAAATAATGCAATATGCTTCCTAGTTTTTCTTAGTGGGATATCTTGTTTCATTTCAAGCGAGAACAAAATGTTTAAAGAGAACTAAGACTAGAAATTGGGTTATTAAAAACTCTATTTTCCAGGATTGCTCTAAATTTTTGGTGCTTTGTACTAGTGTCTTCTAAACCTTTCTTCATTAAGAAATCTGTCATCCTTCTCTCTGCACCAATGAAAATGGATTAAAAGGCTTTAGATGTTGGGGGTGCAACAGTTGTTTCTAGCTTTCAATGAGTTGGGGGGAAAAAGAGACTTAAAAGCTTTCTGAATTAAAAAAAAAAACTTCTAAGAACAGAGAATAAGTTCAGGGGAAAAAAAGCAGTATATTTTTAAAATTCAATACCATTTACAAATGGTATTTTGTTCAGGAAAAAAATAAGCAGTATATTTTTAAAATTCAATAGTATTGAATTTTAAAAATATACTCATTATATTAACATAATTTTTAAACAGATATTATTTCATAAGAAAAATGATATTCAGAAGGTAAATTCTCTTCTTGATTCAAGATAAGGACTCACTATATTTAAGTTTTATTCCTTTATATAACAGGTTAACAGTTATCAGTTCTAGGTTAAAGTGCTTTAGAAACAAATGCCTAAAGACAAATCTTACCACTGGGCATTCCCATAATAAAGCATCCTCTATTTTTTCTGATTTGGAACATTTTGGCATTTCATAAAGTTTTCTTGGCTCTGATGCAACACTGGGAAAAAAGAAAAACAAATGATTATTTGTCCTGATAACTGAGACAGTGTTTGCTCACTTTGCGAGTGACTGTTTTCTAGTCTGAGATTTAAAATATCAAAATACAGTTTGCTACTTTGCTTTCCTCTTCTTAACTACATGTTAACATTTTTTCTTGACAACAAAATGAATAATACATATTCATAGAAAAAATCTTATAAATATAATGAAATTAAAATAAATTATAAACTATGAAAAATAACCATAACTAACATATTGGTTCATTTTCATTACTATAAACAACCATTATTATAAAACTACCAAAAATAACCATTATTAACATTTTGGTTCATTTCCCTCTAGTTTTTCTTTATATACATATATCTATCTACAGATTATTTCCCCAAACAGAATCATTACTGAGTTCTTCCTTTACCCTTGAATATTTACTATGAATAAAATTCCATAACATTTATATTTGTTGTTCCAAAATTTTAAAATGAAAATAGTTAAAGAGTCCTATTATTTTAGAATGAAAATTAGTGGATAAAAATGGAAACACCCTTTAAAGTTTTTCTTTTTTACTAATAAATGCCTTTCAGAAAGGTTGAACAAGTTTATGTTTCTGTTGATACTGAATACTACATTTTTGATGAGAAAAACAGTCTCTTACCTTTAATTAACACTTCTCTAATTACTACTGAGATGTGATCACGGATGTTCATATTTTTTTAACTGATGAACTTTAAAATTAAACTACTATTTAGAAACAATTTTCAGGGTAACAATTTTATTCGCCTTTGATATTCTCATTGATTCAAAGGTTTAAATCAAACGGAATTTCACAGGAATGAAAGTAACCTCATATGTGACTCTAACCTATGGGAAAAACACCCCTGAATGGCATATTAAAGAACTCCATTACTATTTAGCATGTAATCAGCAATCAATGCCACTTACTCTATTTTTTAATTAAAGCAGATACCTCTGAATTGGGAAAGTTATGAAATGGATATTAAATAATACCAAAGAATTATTGCTAATTTTGCTAGTTGTCATAACATAAGAAAATGTCCACATTTCCACTTCCAGCAGGACAGCATGAGGGGCTCTGTGGGCCTCTTGCCCAGGAAAAGTGGTAGAAATCACAAAAAGATAACTATTTTAATATCCCTGGAAATGTCCTGGGAGCTCACAGCAAATGAAAAAACGTTTATTCAAGAAAATTCTACTAGAGCTCAGAAAGAATAGTGAGTCTGTGGTGTTTGAACTAGATAGAATTTGCTCCCTCCCCACCATTCTCAGCTCAGCAAGATGAAAACTATATTCAGGCTGGTACAGCCAAGAGCACAGGGTTCCCTCTACCACAGCTCCTAGAGGACCACCTTTCTGAGGGGCAGGGTGACAGCATTTATCATCTAGACCCCCACTACGCGTTACTGAGTCCTGGGTGAGTGCAGTCAAGAGATGGGGCTCCCTTCTTCCAGCTAGCCCCTACCCCTAGGATAGAGGCTCCTCCTCATGTGCAGTATGCCTACGAACATTGGAGCCTGGACTCCCCTTATCCCACCTCATACAGTAGTGGTTCCACTGAGAGAGGCAAGAAGACCTGAGATTAATGCCTACTCCAACCCCAAGTAGGGCAGTCACTTAGAGAAAAGCGTATCATCTATATCCACCACCACAAGCTTCAGAGCCTTGGTTCAAAGATTCTACCTGAGGGGAAAAGTAGGCCATGAAGCAGAATGCTCCTACTCTCTTCCCATAGGAACTGACTTTATTTGCAACAGAGTGTGGAGAAGTTCTAGCCTAAGAGCACTCTCAAAGTTAGTGGAGATTATGATAAAAGACAAATGAGAAGATACTGGCCATACAGGCTAAACTGTAGGTTGGCTAATTTGCCAGAAAGAACCAAAAAAAAACAGCTGGGAGGAGCCCTCCTGATAAAACTATCTTCTCTATCTTATGGTCCAACATGTAGAGCTTGAAAGTCATTGCTCCTGTCCTCACAACAAGAAAAAAGTTGAAAAGCTGAAAATCAACAACTTTTATCGGATCTATGAAAGAACTGAGGTCACAGTGCAAGTACAGCCCCCAAAGCTGAAGAGAGAGATGGATAACAAGAATTACAGCTTACCAGGAAGAAAATCCAGAAGAAAGTCACTAGAATCACTACTGAGGAGACAAAAACAAGGACACTAGAGGAAATTTTAGACTCTGACACCTAAAGCTACAGCAAACAACAAACACAGCCTAACTCTTAGCCAGATAAACATAAAACCTCACTCTAAAGATCTATTTGCCACAATTTCTTCTACCCTATATACCACATAAAACTTTCAAAAAAAAAAAATTACAAGGCATGATAAATACAAAGTTTGTAGAGACAAAGCAAGTATCAGAACCGGATTCAGATAAGGTAGAGATTTTGGAATTATCGGATTGGGAACTTAGAATAAGATTAATATGCTAAAAGCTCTAATTGAAAAAGTGGGCAAATGAAAGAACAGACAGGTAACCAAGCAAAAATAAAAAAGCATGAGAAAAAATCAAAAGGAAATGTCAGAAATCAAAAGCACCTTAATACAAATGAATAATATCTTTGATGGGCTCATCAACAGACTAGACACAGCCAAGGGAAGAATCAGTGAGCTGGAAGATACGTCAATAGAAACTTCCTAAACTAGAAGAATGAAAAAAGCAGAACAGAATATCCAAGAACTGTGGGACAATTAGAAAAAAAAATGTAATGTGCACATGATAGAAATATCAGAAAAAAGAGAACAAAAGAAATACCAGAAATATGGCTGAGAATTTTCCAAAATTAATGTCAGATACCAAACCACAAATTCGGAAAGCTTACAAAACACCAAGATAATAAATACCAAAAAAACCTACACTTAGGAATATCATATTCTAACTACAGGTAATAAAAAACAAAGAGAATATCCTGAAAGAAGCCAGAGGGTACAAAGCACCTTACTTATGGTGGAATAGGTTAAGAAGTATATTGGACTTCTCTTCAGAAACCATGAAAGCACATAGAGTGTAGAGAAATATTTAAAGTGATAAAACAAAAACCCTACCAACCTAGACTTCTGTATCCCAAGAAATTATCTTTCAAAAGTTGAGAAGTAAGACTTTCTCAGACTAACAAAATTTGAGGAAATGTGCTGCCAGCAGACCTGCCTTACAGGAAATTTTCAAAGTTCTTCAGAGAGAGAAAAAATAAATGATATAGGTTAGAAATTCAGGTATACATAAGGAAAGGCAGTGTGAAGAAATAAATGAAAGTAAAAGCAAGTTTTTTTATTTTTCTTATTCTTAATTGATTTAACAGACAAAAATTTGTCAGTGATGATAACAGCAACAAGGTATTCAGTGCTTACAGTTTAGGGAGAAGTAAAATGAATGACAGCAATATTATAAAAGGCAGAGAAATTAGAAATATTCTATTATAAGGTAGCTGCAGGACATGTGGAAGAGGTACAGTGTTACTTGAAAGTAATATATTAGTTGTAATGTATATAGCAGGTTACTAAAAAATTTTAAAAAGTATAATTGATATGCTAAGTGAAGAGAAAATGGATCACATAAAATGCTCAAGTGAAACCAGAAAAGACAGAAAGTAAAAGACAAAATAGAACAAAGGCAATGAACAGAAAATAGTTACAAATATGGCAAGTATTCACAAAGTCTATCAATAATTACTATAAATATGAATGACCTAAATCTACCTATTAAAAGACAGAGTCTGTCAGAGTGGATAACAAAAACAAACAAACAAACAAACAAACAAGGCCCAAATATATGTTGTCTACAAGAAAGCTATTTTAAATATAAAGACACACATAGGGTAAAAGTAAAGAGATGAAGAAAGATGTACCACACAAACACTAATCAAAAGAAAGCTGGAGTAGCTATAGTAATTTCAGGCAAAGCAGACTCAACATGGAAAATCATCAGTAACAAAGAGTGGCATTACTTAATGATAAAGGGGTTACTTCTCTATGAAGACAAAAAATCCTTAATTGCTTACATCCTTCTCACATACGCCCCTTTGCTTGCCTTATGCATCTATCTGGCTGTTCCTTTTGTAACAAACTGGTCATCATCTACTAAGAAGCTAGTCACAAAAGATCACATATTATGTGATTCAATTTATATAAAATAGGTGAATCTATAGAGACAGAAAGTACTTAGGCCTGAAGGTGATGGAGGAATTGGGGTGATAGCTAACGAGTGTAAGGTTTCTTTCTGAGGCAATGAAAGTGTTCTAAAATTAACTGTAGTGATGGTTGCCAATACGAACCACCAATAGTTCATCAAATTCATATAAACTGAATATAAATTCGAATGACTAGAAATCACTGAATTGTATACTTCAAATGGGTAAATTATATCTTAATAAAGTTGTTTTTTAAAAAGAAAATGTCCATATTGCTTATAGAAGCAAACTTAAGTACGGCATGGTGTTTAGAATACACTTGAAAATACTTAGCAAAAAGGGAGAGAATGGGATAAAGCAAATGTGGCAAAACTGTGATAGTTTTTGAATCTAGGTAATGGGTATTATGGGGGTTCACTATACTATTCTCTACTTTAGTAAGTTTTAAAGTTTTCTTTTAAACAGGAGAAGCAAGTACTTCCAAAACAAAACATTCTTCTCTAAAGCACCATCTAATTATTAGGTGCTTGGCTGTCTTGATTCCGGTATCTTTTAAGCAGAATAAAATAAGTGATCTAAGAGCAATCTATCATTTTGCGTGCACTACAAAGTAATTTTGCTTTAAACGGTATTAACAAAGATGAAACCTACGACTTTAGATTTAACAAGATTTTTAAATTACAGACATTTACCACCTATTCTTATTTTGGACCCATTTTTCCATTCTCTTACTTCACTAAGCTCTAATGTAGGCATGTGGTTCTATAAAAATAAGTGTTAAGATCAACAGTGAGGTGGCTTGCAGAAAAAAAAAAAATTCCCCCAAGATACCTGCTGACACAGCACCGATAATTATCAAAATATATTCTTCCTCTCTCATAGGCTATAGGTGACTTGGAATGAGTTGTCCAAACATTCTTAAATTTAGTACTTTCCTGAAAGATAAAAATTTTTGGTTTAGTAAATAACTCATAAGCCTCTACTGTGCACTAATTTTTGTTAGATAGTTAAATTTACAGTTATCAAAGAAATTTCATGTATGTTCGTTAAAAATACTATGTTCAATTCTTACTCTGACTCACTCTCACGTTTTGATTTAAGTGGGGTGACCACTTTTTGGAGATCTGTTTGCAGAAAGAAAGCAGCAGCTTAAAAAACGAAGAGCATCTGGCGGTCCTATTAATATCAATTTATTAATCCCCGAGGTTCAAGGCATGGATTCCCTTCCCCATTACATATGACCTTCTTAAAAGGGGGCTCTACCGCGTAAAAAGTACACCTCAGCAGAAGGCTTGAGATCTCCCCGCTACACCCCGCTTCCCTTCATCCCGCTCCCGGCCGTCGGGCAGTCACCTGGCACACCAACGCCCGCAGGATGCCCAGGTTCGTCCTCTGCACCACGCCTGCGTCGCGCGAGAAGAAACCCAGCGCACGGCGACTCAGCCGGTGGCATACATTGGGCTTCTGGGTTGGGCCCATAGAGGCACGGGCCGTGCCGCGGGGTTGGCAGGGCCGAAGAGGGCTTCGCCCCTAACAACGTGCGGCAGCGGCCGCTACTTCGGAATCTTAAGGCCCCAACTCCCTGCGGGGACCAGGAAAGGCTAACACAGGGAACCGGACAGAGAACACACAATAGTAGAGCGAGAGTCTACAGAGCCGGCGCTGCCAGAGCGC
This sequence comes from Macroglossus sobrinus, assembly GCA_004027375.1. Lineage (NCBI taxonomy): Eukaryota > Metazoa > Chordata > Mammalia > Chiroptera > Pteropodidae > Macroglossus > Macroglossus sobrinus. The sequence goes on from PVKZ01000307.1 coordinate 9,616, forward strand.
AAAGAAGAAAGAAGAAAACAACTCCTTTCCGGCCTGCCCTCCAAACGCTCTCCGTTTACGGACCCGGTTGTGGACAGTGCGTGGTCCCGTAACGCGCGGCCTGACGAAGCCGTTCCCTCATTGGGAAATGTAGTTCCCAGTGCCCTCTAAGGGAGCCCGGCTCATTGCCAGAACTACAGTTCCCATCAGGCAGCAGGGAGCGAGTCCCAGCTCGCACCGCCTTTTCCAACCCGTCGTGCGCCACCTCCTCTGTCCGCGAGGAGGCTGCGCTGTTGGGTTGGCGCGCCTTTCCGGTCTGCACGCGATGCGGGGGAGGCCCTGGGGGCGCTGTGCTGTAGGCGCCAGATTTCTTCTGCCAGTGCGCACTCTGTTCTCAGGCATCCGTCTTTTGCCCCCGGGCGGCTCTCAGACCCGGATTTTCTCTCTGGGAAACCCTGGCCGGGCCCTGAGAGAGGCGCTTTGTTGAGTGCGGCCACCCAAAGCAGCGTCCTGTGCTAAAGGTACGCCCCGTGGCTTTCCCTTTAGTCGCACGTTGGACAATGTAGATGAGGTTGACGGTTAAACATTTGGGTCTATAAACACTATACTTTTGTATTATGAATTACTGGTGGAAGATGCTGGCATTCCCTCCAGACTAGGATTGAATTACTATTTTGTGGTTTGTGAGGACACAGGCTGGTTTTAAGATAATTGCTGCATTTTCCTTCTTCTTTCCCACCAACCTCCTTATTGGAATAAGATATGAAACGTTTACATTCTTATTGGATTGCCTGAGATATTTCATGCTGATTCCTCTAAATAAAACTAAAATAACTAGCCCACCTATATGGTCAGAGTTCCCACTACACTACATTTTCAGTAATCATGCACCAGATGTGTCCCATTGCTTTGCTTGTAAGTTCCTTGAGGGTGCTGTCTTTGAGTCTCCCACGTGAGCTTGGCATGCTACCTCTTTTTTAACAGCAAGGGAGAGATGGCATCTGACAGCAAAAAAGTACAATATTGGGCGAGTGTGTTGAGTCACAATTTAAATGTTTAGTAAAAATTTGCCATATCTCTTTTTAACCCTGCTGAATTTCCCTCAGGGCCTGGGATTTTGCTGATTTTTCATAACTTATTTACAGGATACTGTGGAGTGCTTTGTGTATTTTTAGAGAGCGCAATAATAGTTAATTTGCTAATTCATGAATGCAGCTGTAACTGAGAAAACTGGGACCTAAAAAAGATAACTAGATTTTCTTTGGTTGAAATGAAATTCAGATCATTGCTGAATTGAATTCATCATTTCTCTTTTCTCATCCCCTTTCATCCCTACTTCTTTGTCTTCCTATGGTCTTTACCTCACCCCCAGGTCACCTAAGGGACAGTCATCTTAGATGCCTTCTTTTTCTCACCCACAACCAAGTCCTTTTGATTCTAACTAAAAATTTAGAGCCTCACCATTTTATCACATTATTATATTAATAGCCTTTTTTCTGCCTTAAATACTTTCAATTCCAACTCTCCACACTACTGGCAGAGTGATCTTTTTTAAGCAAAAATTCTCTCATTTTCTAATTAAATCGTTAAGTGTCTCCCAATCATCCAGAGCAGAATTCCTCAAACCCAAGTAGATAGCCAGGATTCTCTATTGTTAACTTAAAATATTTTCAGCATGTTAAATATATGCAAATGTAAAACTATATATGAACTCCTTATGTTGTATCTTTTTCATAAGTAAAATGCAGCAAAACTATAAAACAAATTTAAATGAATACTTATTCATTGTTACCAGTGAGACTGTTTTTGCTGGACCTAACACACTCTAAAAGTGAATGGGTACTGTCCTCTATGGCATAACTTCCTTATAGAAAGTCCTGTCCATACTGTGTTTGTGTTGCCCTCACCTCTTTACTTAAACCACTGCAAAAACTTCCTGTGTTCAATGCGTCATGATTGCATTTGACCTTCATTTGACAACATCATTTACATAAAGTAGTCCTCATTGCTCTCGTTTGCTTGTGCTAATGGCAAATGGTACCACTTATTTGCCAGTGCACTCTAAACACAAATGTGTGAACTGAAATCTTGTGACAGTAATCACTTAAAAGGTGGTGATCCCGAAAATCCAGAATATCCTTTTGTTAAAGAACTTTTTTAGATTTTTATCAAATTGAAAATAAAAAGTTCAAGAGAAATCTCTTAGCCTTGAGGTTACATGTATGAATCCCTGGGGGTCTATATAGGTACCTATAGGACAAAATCAGAACCCCTAAGTGTAGTATACAGGATACTGTGTTATCTTCATCTCACCCATACTTCCAGCCTCATCTCTTTTCCATCCTTCGCATTGGCTCTGTGGTTCTGACTTGTTGCTCATTGCTCAAGCCAGTGTGCCTTTACATTTCAAATATTTATTTTATGGATCTCCCTTTCTCCTCTTCTCTTAATTATCTCAAGACTTATCCCCGGTATCATAGCTCCAGTCTAACTCTTTTCCTGACCACTCTACTTTAGTTACAGCCTTGTCTCTTCTAACATGTCACCCCTCATACATTGGTTGTGGCCCTATATTATAAATGTCATTTGTTGAAGGGTCCCTCATTTTTCCACAGACCTAAAGTGCTAACTCTTGTTGCATATCAAATTTATATTACTAGGTCTGTTTCTAGGCTCTGTTTTCTATTCCATTGTTATATTTTGCTGAACATGTGCTAATAACTGACCACTTTAATAGTAAGGCTTGAGAGCTGGTAGGGCAAGTCCTCTACCTTATTCCTTTTCTTTAGGAACATGTTTCTTTTTTTGCAGTTAGCACTTCTCTGTGTATTTTTGAATCAGCTTAAGTTCCACAAAAAACCTAATTGGAATTTTGATTGATATAGCATTAAATCTGTGTATCAATTTGAAGAGAATTGATTTCTTTGTCATGTGAAATTATCCTGTCTATGAAGACAGTATAACCATCCATTTATTTAGACCTTTAGTGTCTTCAGTGAAGTTTTATAATTTTTTTCTTAGAGGATTTATATATTTGGCAACTTCCTAAGTACATTATTATATTTTTGGCCAGTGTTGTAAATGGCGTATTTTTAAATTATATTTTCTAACTAAATTTTTTGCTAGTATGTAAAAATTTAATTGTCTTTTTTTTGTATAATGGTCTTCAGAATCTTGCCAAACTTAATTTTTTTTTAAAATAGTAATAATTGCCATTTGTAGGGTTTAGGGGATTTTTCTATATAGATAATCATGTCCTCAAAACTGTGACAGTTTTGTTACTTCCTTCTCAACTCTTTTACCTTTTATTTCTCTTTCTTTTCTTACTGTGCTATCCAGGACCTCTAGTTCATGTTGACTAGAGCCAGTGATAGTGGACATCCTTATCTTATTCATGTTTATAAATAAAATACTTTGAATATTTTACCATTAAGGATGACACTAGGTTTTTGGTAGCTACTTTTTTTTTTATCAGGTTAATGAAATTCTCTTCCATCCTATATTTGCTAAAAGTGTTTGATTTGATTTTTAATCATGAATGAGCATTGAATTTAATCAACTTTCTCTGTATCTGCTGAGGTGATGACATAATTGTTTTCTTTTACTCATAATATGATAAACTACAGAAATATATTTTCTGATGTTAAACCGAACGAGTTTATTTAGGTAAGTTTTTGTGATTTTTTTTTTTAATCGTAGGATTTGGACAGCTGCTGGCTTCTGTTCTCATTCAGCTTTCTGGACCTTTGCTAGCTTTTGGACTTCGAGGTTTTCCTTCTCTTCCTTACTGGCTCAGTGGTGTATTTAAAAAGCTATATTTTAAAATGTATTTAACCAGCCTTTTGGGAATATTTATAGCAGAAAGGTTTTTGGCAATTGAGGTTCACCAAACTATCAGAACTAGAATTCCAGTTTTGTGTATTTTTAGTGTAAAAGCTTCTGTTGATGTAAGTCATGATCACTTACCACCATTTCTGTCTTTTCTTCCTCCTGTCTCTATGCGCAGCCATTTCCCTGCCTGCTGAAAACAAGGAAGCAGTGTTTTGTGGTAGAAAGAGCATTATACAAGGAGTCAAAAGGCACAAGTTATAGTGCTAGCACCACCACATAGTGAGATCTTGACCAAGCTGCTTATTCTGAGTTCCATTCAATCATTTGCTAAGTGGAAACACTCAGGATTGAAGTGAGAATCACATGAGTTTATAAATGTGAACATGTTGTAAGGGGAAAGAATGAGAAGCAATTATGTCAGATACATTGTTAGAAAAATGTAACAGAAATGGAATTTGTGCAGGGGAGAGGGTTGATTGGTAGCACAGAGGATTTTTTTAGGAAGGTGAAACTATTTTGTGTGATTCTGTTATGAAAGATACATGACACTGCATTTGTTAAAACCCATAGAGCTTTACAGCACAAAGAGAAACCTTAATGTATGCAAAATTTAAAAAATAATTAAGAAGTGGGGATTCCAGGATAAAATGCAGACTATGACAAAAGAATCTAACTACATTATAAATTTATTATAACATCACTGAAAGGGGCCAGGGAAAAGGTGTTGACCTAAGTAACTTTGGAAACAAGACAGTAAGACCGCAATAGGACTGTGCATGTACACTGTAATCTAGTAGTTTCCCACAGAGGTATAGCTTAACAATTCTGAAACCACTATACATGTGTCCTGTTTAGTGGATGATGGGAACTAGGTTTCTTAATGTTATAGTGGGAGATTATAGACAAGCAAGAGGGGAAGGCTAGAATGATCCATGTGGTAATGGATTAGAGCTAGAAACATTAGTATGAAATCTAGTTTAGTTTACTAGAGATACAGATGGATACATAGAGATACATTTATAGATAAAGATATGTGTATAAAGATATGTAGTTTAGTATACTCACATCTATTTCCTTGCCTTGTCAGTTGAGAGGACCTAGAAGCAACTTGGCAGTAAGGAGCACACCTGGTGCTCCAACCATTCTCTAAAAAAAGAAATAAATGCTCTGTGGAGAAATAGCTAACTCAAAGACTAGGTAAGGCACATACAACTTGAGCCTGCAACATCTTGTAGTGCCAGAAAATAAGGAAGTGCTCAAAAACAAAAACACAATGATGGAAGTGTGTCAAAAGGATATAGGAGCCAACTGAAAGAGTTCTTAATGACCAAAGCAGGAACAGTTTGAATAGCAAAGTAAAGTAGTATTGGGTTATATAATCCAAAATTTAAAATAATTATCTGTGAGCCCATATAAACAAATGATCGAATAAATAAATAGGGGAGAAGAGACAAGTCTCCCATGCAAAAGAATTCCAAATAATTTATTCAGATACTCGTAACCTTAAAGAGGTGGAGCATAATTCCCTACTCCTTAAGTGTAGGCTGTGCATAGTGACTTCCAAAGAATACTGTGTGGAAAGGGAGGGAACAACTTTACAGTGGAAAACCTGCCAGTCACTGCCTCAGCCAAGTGATCAAGGTTAACAGCAGTGATAAGTTATGTTCATATCACATAACCTTGATATGATGTGGTAAGAATGGCAGTTTACCTCTGTGGTTTTCCTCCCCAAAAACCCATAACCCCAGTGTAATCATGAGAAAAACATCTGATAAATATTTGTTGAAGGCTGTACTACAAAACACCTGATCAGTACGCCTCAAAACTGTCAAGGTCATCAAAAACAAAAAAGAGGTCTAAGAAACTGTTAGAGCCAAAGGAGCCTGAGATCTGATGACTAAATATAATCCCCTAGATGAAACCCTGGAAGAGAAAAAGGACATTAGCTAAAAATGAAGGAAATCTGAATAAACTGTGGACTTAAGTTTACAATAATATATTAATATTGGCTTATTAATTATAACAAACATACTAATGTAATATTTTAACAGTAGGGAAACTGTCAGATATGTGGGAACTCTACTATCTGCAACTTTTCTGTAAATCTAAAACGTCTCTAAAATTAAAAATTTACTTTAAAAATACAACAGGAATGTGCTAGATACCACTGTATAGAGGCAGCATAGCTGTAATGATTAGGATGAATTCAATTGCCAGTCTACTTGAGTTCAGGTCTTAGCCTTATTATTTACTAACTGTGCAAACCTGGTTTATCCTAAGTAACTAGAATTACTTAACTTCTCTGCACCTCAGTGTACAAAGCCTGACGGGGTCTAGTTTTTATGGGCATAGATGTGCCACATATAGTAATTCTGAAGATAACTTTATTTGATTCTCAGGAGATTCCTTACTCAAATGTCTACTTCCTTTGTTAAACGGATGTTCTTTTAGGATAAAGCACTGCCTACCCGTCAGATTTAGGATTTAGCACCTAAAATTTTGGTGATATTTGAAACAAAATGAAATTACTATAGAAACATGTTTTAGGCCTTTTACTTCTCTACCAAAAATACATACCAACTCTTTAGAAAACTCTTTACTTACCAGCAGTTTAGGTAAAATAGTGTACTGAATAAAACATAGAATCTGGAGTTAGGAGGCCTGCTTGGAGTGTGGGCTCTGTATATGTGTGATCAAGGCGATTCATGTAACTTCTCTGAGTTTTATCTCTCACATCTGCAAAATGATGACAACAAAAATGTTTGTCCTGCCTTCTTCCAGTGCTTATAGGATTGTTATAAGGATTGAGTGTGAAAATTAATGTGAGAGCTTTTTGTAAGTTGTAAAAACTATACAAATATTATTATTATTGTAATTCTCAAGTTCTCAACCAGAATAAAACTCTAATGGGGCTTTATAGTCATATTAAATGTTGCAGTCATCTGCACTCTTCTACTTATTTATTATGTAATAAGGTGAAATCATTCTAATTTAAAATACTTTTGATGGTATATTTTCTCACAGGACTTTAGTTTTTACGATGCTTTTCTTTGGTATAACAAAGGAAGGCATTGTTTTAATCTAGAATTGTCTCTTTCAGGAGACAGTTTCAGGAAATGGTTTCTAAACTCTTCATTGAAATTAGCTCTATATAGAGAACACAAAAATTTATATCCCTGTGATTTGGGAAGTTGATTCAGACACAGCCCCTCTTGCTGTGGTGTAGAGCTGACCAGCAGAGGGTGTGCATGCTTTCCCAGGAGCTTGGCTGGGCAGACTTGACTAGTGCCATCTGTGTTTGCTGCCTGATGATTAACAAATACTATAAAGGAAAAGGTTCTGACACATCAGAAACAGTTACCAAATGGAAATAGAGAGCAGCTATAACATCAAACAACAATGTAGCAAGTACCTGCAGTAGTAGGTGAATAGGAAGTTTCTAGATAGCTAGAATTTGGCATTTTACCATGGATTATTTGTCTGTTTCTACCTCTTTCTGCTATTCTTTTCCTTTTCGATAATTTATTTCTCTTTGAGGGTTCTTTGCCCTACCCTCTCAGAATCTGAAGTTGTCTGCTCTACCTGGTCTAACAAATTGAGGTCTTTTAAAAGTAGCCTTTCTCTGGACTTCTTTGGCCCTAGAGTATATGGGTCCAGAATCTAGCCACCCACAACACATTGTGTGGGTCCCATTAACTTAGCCATGGCATCTTTTCTCCCATGTAAAGGAGTAACCACCAGAAAAATTTTTATACGATCTTTTTTCTTCTCTTTCTTCCCAAGCCTGGATCCTTTACCCATGAATATTACATAGAATTTGTATATTTAACAATTTAAAAATATTTTTATTGTTTTCTGATTATAAAGGTGGTTTAAGTTTACTTAAAATGAAAGAGAAAAAGAACATTTCAGGATGTATTAAGAAGATATAAGGATCTCTTTGAGCTTTTCAGTGAAAGATAACTATTTTAAATTCTAGTCTTTGCCTGTGCATATGTATACTTATTTGAATATGTGTTAATTTTTAAAAATAAGATTATACTAAAGGTATTCTTTTGTACCTGACTTTCCCCCCAACCTTTGCCTCAATGATAGTAAGCCATTGCACTATTTTTTTTTAAAGTAGACTTTCCACTGTCCATGTTACCCCAGAAAATTAATCTAAGGTAGTGGTCCTCAAGCTTTTTAGTCTCAGGACTCCTTGACATTCTGAGAAATTGTAGAGGCCCCCTCCCACAAGAGCTTTGGTTCATGTAGGTCACATTTACCCATATTTACTGTATTAAAAATTAAATAGAAGAAAAGACTTTAATATTTATTGTAATTTTAAAAAATAATAAACCTATTGCACATTAACATTAATAACATTTTTATAAGAAATATTTTCCAAAAGAAAACTAGTGACAAGAGTGGCATAGTTTTGCATTGTTGCTAATCTCCTTAATGTTTCACCTTAGAGAAGATGACCAAATCTTATATTTGCTTCTGCATTAAGTCTGTTATGATGTATTATCCCAGTTGATATAGTTGAAGAAAATGTAATCTCACACAGATATATAAGTAGTTAGAAAGGGGAGGAGTACTTTATAGTCTCTTGTCAGATGAGTGTGAATTCTCCTTTGATGCTACACGAATTCCCAATAAGTGGTAGTTTCTTAAAGGTCAACTGCAGTATAATATTTGAAATGATATCAGTGAACTTTTCATACTCTTAATTAAAATCCATTGGTTTCTCTAGCACTTTGAATGGATCCAGTACCTATTGTATGATTTGTGATATCGTGTGTTGGCCACCTGGAAAATATTGGTTCACTGAGTTGTGCATTTCTTCCTAATGTTGACACATTTTATTATACAATATTGAAAATACCTTATTCTCATCAGAACAGTGTTTAAGTGTCAAAAGCTGTTAAACTTACAGTAGTGAATACACAGATTTTCCAGAATTCTAATTTTTTGCTTAAAACCTTGAATTTTATCAGTGCTAATATATGTTGTTACTTGTTTTCTTGACAGGCTTACTTTGTTTTTGCGAAAATGCCAAAGTAAAAATGGTGTTCCATGAAAAACAATTTTTAATGATACATTTAAGTAAAACTGGCTTTTTCTTTTCTTTTTTTCTGTGAATGCATGGTTAGTGACGAAGTTAATGACCTCTAGTATAGCCTGGTGCCACTGCCTTGATTCAGACTAAGTTGTCAGCAGTTTTATCCACCATTGCCTGTACACCATTAGTGCAAATGTCACCACAATCAAAAGGCAAGTAACATGATATTACTATGAAAATAATTCTAACATTTTGGAGACCCTCGTAAAGTGTTTTGGGTATATCTAGGGGTCCCTGGACCTCTAGTCTAAAGTAATCATAGGAACCAATTCTCTCACCAGTGTCTGATTTAGGAATCATTTGGACCCAGTTTCGGCCAATGAAATCTGAGAGCAAGTCTATTGAGGAACTTGTAAATACATTCCCTAAAAAGAGACACGAGAAAGAGATGATCCTTTTTTTCCTCTCCATGTTGCCATGTCCAGTGTGATGTCTGGAATTGCTGCAGCCATTTTATGAGTGGCAAAGGGAACCAGCCTTAGGGTGAAGGTAATGCTGTGAAGAGCAAGATGGAGAAATGGCAGGAATCTGGGTCCTTGATAACATTATAGAACTGCGGATGAAACTATACCTGGGACTTGCTTAACCTCTGGACTTTCAGTTATGAGAGATATTCTTTATTATTTAATAGATCTTCTGTTATTTACAGTCAAAAGCATCCTCAAAAGACATTTATTGTTAGTGTGATTGACATTTTTAATGACCATTTGCATTACTTTTATGAATACTTGTTGATGATGTTAGCAAATTTTCTACTGAGATCATTTCTAATTATTTTCTAAGCATGACATATATTATACTATTTTGCAAGTATCTCCAACAGTATTTTATGCAAACTTTTAGTTTTTTTTCTTTCTTTTTATACTTTATAGCTTTGTTCTCATGTTCAAAAGCGTCTTTTTTACCTCCATTTTTTAGTAAATAGTCACCTCTATTTTTTCTAGGCCTATTAAGAAGTACTTTTTATATTAAAAAGTTTGATTAATTTAGTGTTAGATATAGAGTAGGGATATAACTTTAATTTTTCCAAACAGGTAGCCTTTCTTAATATAATTCTTTGACTGATTTGAAATACTAGTTTTATTACAAATAGAATTCTTATATATACTTAATGACTTTCTGGACTTTCTCTTCTGTTCACTGCTTTGACTGTATATCTTGACACTACAGACGTGGCCAAGAGATACTTGCTTTATAGTATATTGTGATCTCTGGAAGGGCATGCCCTCCCCCACCCCGCTTCACCCTATTCCACCAACACCAACACCACTCATTTCTTTTCCAATGTTTTCCTGGTGCTTCCTACAAGTTTATTCTTCCAGATGAACTTTTGAATTATTTGTTCAGGTTTCCCAAAAACATTTTTTTGAATTTTGATTGAAACTACTTTAATTTTATAGATGATTTTGGCAAGAATTTACATTTTTACAAGACTGAATCTTTAACTTCAGAAACCATGTACTGTCTTCCTATTTATTAACATTATCTTCTATGCTCCTATATAGATTGTATAGCTTTCTTCGTATCAGTCCCATAGATTTCTTTCTAAGTTTATTCCTAGGCATTTCATATCATTTTTTGTTGTAATCATAAGTGGGGTCTTTCCCCCTGTATAGTTTCTATTTTTAACAATATATTTAAAAAATTTTAAGTTAAAAAAAATCTTGCTCTTATTTCTAGTTAGTTTTAACTTCTTAAAAAAGGATAAGCACAAAGGATACTATCATTTGTGGTACTACAGTGTGTACTGTGTGAACTTGATTTATGAGGTATGACTATTTGAGACTGTTTAATGAAACAGAACATACCAGAAACTATTTCTCAATGAATATGATTCTTCCAAGCTGGTTATGTTTCGAATCTATACATTTATGGCAACAAGAACAACAATTTAAAGACAACAAAGGGTATATATCTTAAAATAAAGAGTTTGCTACCACCATAGATATGAAAAAGAATCAATAAACTTGCTATGAGGACATTACCTGAAAATGGAATTTCAAAGATGTTTTATTATTATTAGAGTAAATACTAATCTCTTAAGGTTACTTATTTGAAGAGACAACAATTATTTTGTTACACTTGTCTAGTTTTTAGTTAAACAACATTGCTTTGTAGACACACCTAATGTTATCAGGTGGCAAAAGATGGCTGATAGGATTATGGGAGGTTTTTGTTGTTGTTTTAAAAGAATCAATATTTAATCAGATTGTTTTTGTATTAAATAAAACAAGTTGCCCCCAAGCAGTATGAACTGGCAGTGTTTCAGCTGTTTGAGAAAATGGAACTTGCCAGTTTCTAAGACCATTTAAAATAAACAAATTTATTTTTACATTATGCATTTTTTAAAATGTATGGACTAGCTTTGTATCTTAATCACTATTTAAAATATTCGTATAAAAATGTGGTTTTGAGCTCTTAACCAACTTACAAGTGATCTTAGAAATAAGACCTTTTATAGATTGAAGATTACTAAGGTTTATCTACATGATAGGGTCCTTGGAGGTTAAAAATATAATTAATGTTCTTAATTATTCTTAAGCAATTTGCTGTAACATTATTCATGGGCTTTTAAAGAAATCATTATTAATGTTAATGCAAGAAACATCCAAACCAGTAAAGAATTTTTATAAGTTTGTTTAAACGAAAACTGATGACAATTGCCAAGAAGCAAGATTTCAAATGCTTTGGAGATGAACAGTTTTGCAGCTCCTTTTATGCATTTGGTGTTAAGGAGGGAATGTAAGGAAGATTACAAGGAGGTGGGAGAAGAAAGGTGGGGATTGTATTACAGGGTAGTTAAGAATATGTGCTCCCTTCTGGGGGTGGTTATGCCTTTGATGGGTATTACTTCTGGCATTTCAAAGGTATGTTAACCTAAGTGCACAAGAACAGTGAACAGGACTGGCTTAAGAAGCTTTCAGTAAAGAAGTTACAGGCCTGGGGCATGACTACCCACCATGACCTGCCCACCTAGGAATTTATGATCAGATCACCCTGTGAGGTTACTTTCCATAGAACCCCTTCTTCATCCACATTAAATTTATTGGTTTTTTAGTTTATATGATTTCTCGGAATAAGGTTTATTATGTGTTGGGTTAAGAATGCCTGTATTCTTTTTTGATTTGGACAAGGTGTCAGGATCCAGGTCAGACACCTATGTGTGATCTTTCAGGCCTACCATAGGCAATTACAAGACTTTTCCTGGAAGGCCTGTGGGGAGAAGCTGCCATTCTCCACACCAGAATTGGTATACAGCCAGTTCATTTCAGTTTTCTGGAGGGATTGCAGTCAAGGCCCCCATGAGCAGCCATGTGCATGTGTGTTTGTGTGTGTGTGTGTATGTGTGTGTGTGTGTATGTATATATGTGTATGTATATATATATATATATATATATATATATATATATATATATATATATATCTGCCTTCTGATAAAGTTAATTCATATATCAGAACTCACAAAATAATGGTTGCCGCAGTAGCTAAGCCTTCACTTTCAGGAAATACCTGTCAAAGAAATCTAACATATACCAATCACAGTCCTCCAACTCAGCATTAGCTAGATTACCATACCATAGAAAATAGAACCCTCTGGCTTGATAAGGAAATCTCTGCCTTCCTAGCCAATTATGCCCTGTTTTTTTATTGCCTCTTCTAAGGCTTTATACAACTCTTGCTCTTGCCCCAAACCCCTTGGGAAGATTGTTTCACTGCTTGTGAGGCACTGAACTTTCCTGTGGATGAATAAAGGAGTCAAATGGAAAGTATAATAAGTTCCTAGATGGGCAGGTCATGGTGGGTTGTCACACCCTAGGCCTCTCCTTCTTTAGTGAAAAGTTTTAAGCCAAACCTGTGCATTGTTCTTTTGCATCTAGGTTAACACACCTTTGAAATATTAGAAGTAATACCCCTTGAAGGGGGTATTAACCCTCTAGAGAATACATAATCTTCACTATTTTGTAATCCAATCCTCACCTTCCTTCTTCACTGGCCCCCTTCATGTAATCTTCCTTACATTCCCTCCTTAATACCAAATGCATAAAAGAAGCTTCAAAACTGTTATTCTCCAGAGTATTTGAGATCTTGCTCCCTAGCATATGTCATCAGTTTGGCTCAAATAAACTCATAAAAATTCTCCACAGATTTGGATATATTTTTTCTTTCTTTTTCTTGGGGGGAAAAGAATGTGTATAATATTTATTAATATTTAGCTCAGAGTGGGAGGGAAACAGAACACACAATTAGCTCTTTCTCATAGTTTGGATGTCCCTTACATCGACACTTCCAATCCATGGATTGGTTTCCCTTGAGTAAAGGACATCAAACTTGTTACTTAATTGTTTTAGTTTCGTCATTTGACAATTCCTAGCCCAGATGCCTGAATTCATAGGACTCCTTATTGGGGGACCTCTGTGTAGGCACCTTCTCCATTTTGGCTCAGTACCATTCCACTCTTTGCTGTTACCCTTTCTTCATACCCAGATCCCCGAGTCCATGAAAAGACAGGAGCCTTTTATTCAGGGCTCCTGGGCAGTGAGATAATTTCCCCTGTCTATATTTGCATCTTCTTGATCCTTACCTGGTGTCATTCCACAGGGAAAAATGGAACACTGGTGAGCTGGTACTTCCTTTTGTCTCTTGCTTGCACTATTACAGTAAATAAAAGTCTTGATTATTACTTGCAATTTGCCTTTTTATCCTAATTGGCCACCTCAACACCCAATTGTTTGTCAGTGGGAGGTAGAGATGGTGTGTCTAATTATTAATTTTTTGTGTGTTTTTTTTCTTTTTTAAACTTTAAGGGGTGCCTTTTAGAAATGTTTCTGGAATTCATTGAAAAATAATTTGACTTCATAGTCGTGAAACACTATGTAGTTGATAATGTTCTTTGTACTTTGTGACTTGGGAATTATCTCCATTTTACAGATGAGCCTAGAGGCTCAGGCAAAGTAAATGACTTTCCCCAAAATCATAATTAGTAGATAACTAAGCCAGGACTTGAACTTGAAGCCTTTTATATTCTGAATATTATTATATTTAGAATTTGCTACTGTACTACCCCCACTTCTTTGGTAAATTAGTCTTTCACATTTGGAAAGTTTGGACTACTTAGGGCAGTTTAAACTGAAAGCATAGTGGAAGGCTTGATCTTGTGATATTCATGAAGCCCTGTGGAAATTGTAAGAAGAGACAGACTAATGATAACAGTAATATTAAGTAGTTTATTGAAGCACTTAACCATGCACCCAGCACTATGCTACAAATATGCCACATAGATCGCCTCCTGTAACCTTCCTATATTTTGAAATAATCTTATTTGCCACATTTTATTGAGGAAATTGAGGTTAACAAAGTATCATGTGAGATGTTATATGGTAGAAAATGGCAGAGCCTGGGTTCAACATTGTTCAAATCCTTCACCTCTTCACCTGAAATTGCTTTCCTAGGAGAATTGAGGTGATTCTGCCCTTCTTGGGGGTATTTCTGCTATTAAGAAGGAATAAGAGTAGAATACTCTGGAACAGAATCTTCTAATATTTTATTTCTCAATGTAGAAAAATTTGTAAACCTACATTTAAAGAAAAAAATTCTCAGACCCCTGGGTTGACTTAAAATACCTTTAATATATTGTTACAAAAATCCAGGTAAAAGCTCCTTGTGCAGAGAGCTCTTATTCAACTACAAAATCAAACTAAGTAGAGAGCTACAACCACGAAGCCAATAAAATTCAAATTAACAGCATTATAATGTGACTGCTGATGTTTTACCAAAACTAAATTGTAGCACTCATTATAAACAGGATATTGACCACTAACACACAGGTTCTTTTGATTTGTGAGTCCCAGTAGCCTCTTTCTGTGTAAGTACGTGGGACAGCCGCCTTTAAGGGTTGTCACGGAGAGCAAACTCTGAGCATGAGATTCCCATGTTAGATCTGCAGAGTGACTGACGTCATAGTGCGATCAAAGTGCTCTGTAAATACTTACTGTAATTACTGTTGTTTTCTGTTCTTGCTAATAACCTTATTTATACCCTGAAATTATAATCATCCAAAGAAAGATGAAAACAAGATGTATGAGTTGCCTGAGATGTTGCCCTCACAGATGGTCACCCTCGGAGTTCATTGAAATTGCCAGGGTTAATTGAAGTTCAGTTTTCACCACCGTGTAGTTGATACTTAAGTGTTCCTTACCTGTTGGCTTTCGCTATCCAACACAGTACAACAGTAGCACTTTAATTTGTTCTCATTAATGCTAGCCTTTCTGGTAATGTTAGTGCAGCTTTATCTAGATGGCTTCTAGAGGTTCCTCTGAATGAAACCTTTGTACCAGCTTCCCTGCTGAGAAGAAAAGGTAAACAGTTACAAAGGTAAAAACATGAGTGTCTCACTAATTTATTTAGTTAAAGAATGCTCAGAACCCAGGAAACATTGAAGAAGAGTTAACTTTTAAATGGAGGACAGGCATTTAGTATATGATTAACAACAGTTTCTTTTCCTGAGATTTCAGTGAACTGAGACAACTGGGAATCATTTTGGGGGAGCCTTACAAATAGTTTTTGCTCAGAGCCAGCTAAGTGCTCCAAGGATAATCTTTATAGGTTCACACAGCCAGCAGTACTATTTGCTTTAGTTCTTAGATGCTCTGCTAGTAGTGTTGAGATTTGAGACTGCAATCTTAGGATCAAGCTTTAACACCAAGAGAAAAAAGTCCTTTGCCTCTACTTAGTTGTGTAAAAATAAACCAGAAGAAAAGAATCAAGTGTTAAAATGTTACATTATTTACCATGATGCAAGAGTGCTTTGCTTGCATTGTGAGATTTGAGTACTGGGAAGAATATCTATGCTGTCCGAAGTCCCGAAACTGGTGTCTTGCAGTGGCATTTCTTGCTATTTGATTAAGGCCCAAGAGAAGAAACAGAATTGAGAAAGATGAAGGGAGAGGAGGAATTCTAAGCCTTCTTAAATCAGTTACAACATATTAGCAACTCCAGTACAAACTAGCGAATCAGTATGGTCCTTCTGGCATGTATAGTGTACAAAAGTAGAGTGCAAATAGGTAAACTGTATGTATATGATTAACATAGATGTTTTAAAACATTAGTAGGGTGTGGTCCCTCCGGTTAGACTGCTTGGATTCAAACTGAAGCCCCATTGGTTGGGTGATCTTAAGCATGCTGCTTTATCTGATTAGGGTTTTTCCTCTGTAATATGGGTATACAAATAGTATCCTTCACAGGAAAATATAAGTTAAATAAGATAATGCATGTAAAGTGCTTAGAACAGAGCCTTACATATGATAAATACTTAACTTTTTAAAAAAAAATCAGATTTATATGAAAAATAATTTGGGATTGGTGCTTTACTTTCTCAAAGATTTTCTTTAATTTGCAAAAGATGGTATGATTTTCTTTAACTAAAATCATCCTTTTTTACTTAAAAAGTACTTAAAACTATTGCTCTACCAAAATAAAATTTGCAGTTATTTAAGAAACGCTCATGTTTGTAACATGAAATGTCCTTATACATACATTTTACCTATTCTCATAGAATATGTTCTAGTTTGTTGGTATAGTAAGGCAGATGTGTGAATCATTTGAGAAAAGGGCTCCATTTTAGTGGAAGGCAAAGCATCTTGCTCCAATTTGGAGATGGGACAGAGACCTCTTCTCCATATGTTGTCCTTCTATCCTAGGTCTGTACTTTTGCTACAAGCACAATGTGATGGTAGTGGTGGCCCCAGAAAACTGCTAAGTTTTAAAGCCATCTCCTTGGCTTGTCATACTATATGCAAGATCCAAGTCATTTTATACATTTGTTCTTTGCCTTGCATTCTAAAATAAGCACACACTTACCTACACCTAGAGCTGGCAGGAAGTGTGTCAACACTTCATGGTGTACCTCTGGATATTTGATAGCATAATAAATGCTATTTATAATGAGCTTCAGTTCTTTTCTGGATCTGTTCCTTAGTGATTGCTTTAGCCAATTGGCTGCTCATGACTGAGTCTTGGTGTTGAGATCTCAGAAGGCCATGGCCCCAAAGTCATTCTCATTCTGTTTCATTTTGACCTTTACAGGACTTAAGAATCATCATAGGAGAGTGAGCTGAAAGTGGGACTCTATAGGCAAAATGAGTAAAAGAAATACCACTTGATTATATGGGCTATAATTTGATATGGCATAATTAGTTCAAGCTAAATTAAGTCAAGGGTCAGGACCACAAACTTTTTCAGATGTTTCTAAACAGTAAATCATAACTCAGACACCTAACAAGGATTTGTGGAGATTCTTGTTGCCTTCATACTTCTCTGTTCTGAATTGGAGTAATTCAAACTAAATAGCAGCCTTAGCAATTAAAGCACACCAAGACATGCCTAGAAAACTCTTACCCAGGTTTCCCCTTTTTTAGATATCTTCAAGTTTTATTCCTTATAAACAGTTGGTAACTTGAAACTATATATAAGGTGAAGCACTAAGTCTGAGAAACCTTCATTGTAACAATGTGACCAATATTCAAACCTTTATTTCATATAACTTTACTACTTCTTTGGAATATACTGGCCTCATAAAACAAATTAAGAAGTGTTCTCTGTTTTCTAAAAGAGTCTGTGTAAAACTGGTGTTATTTCATCCTTAAATGTTTGATATTCACTTATGAAGCCATCAGGGCCTACAGTTTGCTTTATAGGAAGGTGTTTTTTTTTTTTGGCGGGGGGGGTGAGGATGGGGTGTTTGTTTCTTATTGTTATAAAATATACATAAAATTTTACTGTTTTAATCTTTTTAAAGTGTGCAGTTTAGTGTCATTAAGTATATTCACATGGTTGTGAAAACATCACAACCATCTATCTCCAGAAATTTTTCATCATCCCCAACTGAAGCTGTGTACCCGTTAAACACTTGACTACCTACTTTCCTCTCCTCACTAGCCCCTGACAGACACTATCTACTTTCTGTCTCTGCATTTTTTACCTCTCTAGGAACTTCATATAAGAAGGATAATACACATTTGTCCTTCTGTGATTAGCTTATTTCACTTAGCGTAATCTCTTTAAGGCTTATACATGTTGTAGCATGTTTCAAAATTTCTTTCTTTTTAAAGGCTGAATAGCATCCATTTTATGTATATATATCATCTTTTGTTTATCTTTTAATGATCACTTGGATTGTTTCCACCTTTTGTCTGTGTGAATAATGCTGCTGTAAACATGGTATACAAATATCTTTTCTAGTCTGCTTTCACTTCTTATCTAGAAATAGAATTACTGGATTATATGGCAATTCCATGTTAACTATTTTGAGGAATTCCCATACTGTTTTTCATAGCAGCTACATCATTCTCCCACCAGCAGTGCACAAAGGTTCCAATTTCTCCACCCCAACATTTGTTAATTTTTGTTTTGTTTTGTATTGTATTTTATAATAGCCATTCTAATGGATGTGATGTTTATTTTAGTTTTAATTATAAATTTAATTTATACAATAAATTTAGGCTATTTAGATTTTTCTTATGCTGTTTTGTTATTATTGGTAAATTGTTTTTAAAGGCATTTATCCATCTAATAAATGGAATAAAATCGTTCACAGTATTTCCTAGTTCACTTTTCAACATCTATAGGATCTGTGGTGATCTCTCTTTTATTCCTGTCATTAAAAATTTGTGCTTTCTGAAACACAAATGTTTGAGATCAGTTGTCCCAGAAGTTTACTGGTTTTATTAATCTTTTTAAAGAACCAATTTTTTACTTTAATTTTCCCTATTTGGTCCATTTTCTATTTCATTAATTTCTTTTTCTATTTTTATTTTTATTTTTCTTTCTACTTTTTAATAGAAGAATTTAAAACTATATATCTTCCTCTACACACTGCTTTAGCTACATCTCATAAATTTTGACATTTTATGATGTTATTATTATTCATTTTAACATTTTTTTTATGTTCCTTAACATTTACCAGCTTATATAAAACTTGACCCATAGGTTATTCAGAAGTGTGTTGCTTAAATTCTAAATATTTGGGGATTTTTCTAGATATATGATATTATTATTTTGTTTGGATAAAAAAGCAAAAATCAGCATTACTCCTATAAGAGAAGCAGATTAAATGTAAACACACAAATACATTTTTTAAAAACATATACCATACACAATAATACATAAGAGAATTGGTGGGGTTATATTAATATTAGACAAATTATACTTTAAGAAAATGATATTAACATTTAGTATTATGTTCAGAAATCATACTCTGTATTATTGTAATACTTTAGACTTATTTTATAGCTTAACATATATGGTCTACCTTGGTAAATATTAGATGTTCACTTGAAAAGAATGTGTTTTCTGCTATTAGCTATAGTGTTCTTTCTATAAGTGTCATTTATGTAAAATTGATAATGTTAAAATCTTTTATATCCTTATTGATTTTTTTTGACAGTTTCTGAGTGTGTTCTATTGTTGAGAGAAGGGTATTAAAATCTCCAAATATTACTGTGGATATGTTACTTTTTTGTCTTAAGAAGTTCTGTCCATTTTTGCTTCACGTATTTTAATGCCTTGTTATTAGGTACATGCACATTTAGGATTACGAAGTATTGAGGAATTGGCTGATCATTACTAAATGTCCTGTAATAGTCTTGTTTAAAAGTCTACTTTGTCTATTAATATAGCTCCTACATTTTTTATGCTGTGTTTGTATGCTATCTCTTTTTAAAATTTTAATCTATTTGTATCTTTATATTTAAAGTACTTCTCTTATAGACAGTATATGGTTGTGTCTTGCTTTTTTTAATACAAATTGACAATCTACATTTTTAAATTGGAATCCATTACATTGAATATAGTTATTGATATGGTTGGGTTTAAATATTCATTCAGTTTCTAATTGTCCCATCTGATTTTATTTCCTCTTGTTTTTCCTTTCCTGCTTTCTTTTGGGTGAATGGAATATTTTTAGCTATACCTTTTTGTGTTATTTCAAATAAAAATACTACTTACCCATACAGTTTTATTATGGAAATAATATCTTAGTAAAACCTATATTAAAATTAGGTTATGCCAAAAGAGAATTAAGAGAGGATACATAAAGAGAGTAGGACACTCTAGTAGCAGAAACCAACTTTCTCCACTGGCATTCTGCTTAGAGTTGACCCTGCCCTTCTTTTCCCATCACAGAATGGAAATGACCTGGTAAACATTAAGCTAACATGACAGTCATAACATGGAGCACATGTTTGTTGATCAGCGTGGTTACTATAACTGGACAGCTGCCTGTATACTGTCACACTCTTCTGTCACTTCCTTCTTCTACACTGTAAGGATCTTAGGAGCCACCCTGGAAAAATATGAACTTCCTTCCTATTAAATTTATGTCAGGCAGCTATCATTTTGTATAATCAGGCAGTTAATTCACGACCAGCTTGGTGTTGCCCTTAGAAGCTTACAATTTTGTTGAGAAGGCATTTATGTAATTATATTATGTATTTATCTCTATTATATTTATTATATAAATTTAATAAAAGATAAAGAGCTAGGCAAGGCTGTGTGTGGCTGTTATAGATAATAAATAAATAGATAAAGATACTTGTGTGGTTAATTAGAAAAACAGTTGCCTAAGCAAGACAAACTGCTACATGTTTAGGCCCTGGCCACAGTACACTTTATGGGCTAGCAGCCTACAAGGCACACACTTCTCTGACATTTCCGTGAATTGCCTAATATCCAGTCTGGTTATGACTTTTTGTTTACAACTGTCTATAGAAGTTCTTGGTCATTTATAATGAGAGAAACTCATATTTTTTCTCTCTTCCTCTTCTGTATAAAGATAGAGATAAGTATCACATGATTATTTGAAATATTAAAATTTCATTTTGATTTGGCTTTCCTGGGTGGAATACGTTTACATCGTTGTATACTTTTGAGCATGAATTGCCTCTCTTTCTAGGTGTAATCAGTTTCTACTTTTCAGCATACAGATGATTTTGAGTAGTACTCAGTACAGGAAGAGAACTAAAAATAATTGTGCAAGTAGGGTTTTGTTAGCCTTACGTGGCACACTGGCTGAAGAAAAAACAAAGGCACATCAGAAGAAAGGTAGTGGTGGGCGGAGCATTTCATTTCATTTGCTTCCATCAAAGAGCTTGCATTTAGTTGAGAAGAAAAAACAAACAAGAAACAGGACATCAGCACTAGCTATTGAATGTTTCATTTCTCATCACTGTTAGTCACATTCGAATGGAACCATTACAGTCTTTTTGGTGTATATAACTAAGCCTTTTTTTTTTTTCCTAAAAGAAGAATCTTAAATTTTATGATTAAAAGCACAATGAGATGTTTTAGACATTTGCAGTGCATTTTGAAATTCATACTCTTAAAACCCATTGACTTTCAATAAGGTGGTAAAGGGTGCAATACATGTCATTTTTATGCCTAATAGCACCTTGGATAGTCTCTAATGTGTATTATGAACACACACTTTATAGCATCTGTTTCCACCTGACAGCGTGCAGCATTAGGCTGAATGTTGTGATGATCAACTGAACAGGGTGAAATGCCGAGCAGTATTGCAATGGAGTCTTGTTGAGAAAAGCTTGTTAGAGCTTCTTTTTGATACTTTTCCATAAACATTTTAAACTGATGTATTCGCCAATACATAATTAAAATGAAATACTATTTAAATGTTTAAGTTATTCTTCCAGAAATGAGGATAGATTTGGCATATCAACTGATGATTCTCCTCTTGAGCTAGGATTAAAGCATGTGTTTTGTATAGGGAAATCTATTTTGCAAATGTATTACTCACTATTCCAGGAAATGAGATTTACTAGGTTTGTTTTCTTATTCTGCTGCTATACTTGGGTTTTTGGTCTGGGGGTCACGAAATATTCCCTAGAAATATGTTTGCCTAGAATTCTCAAAACAAAATAATAAAATCACTTAAGAAAACTTTTAGTATACAAAATCTAAATTCTGGACATAATATGCTTTGGCCAAGTGCTAAAAATTAAACAAGCAAATACCAAACAAAGCAAAGTTGGTCAAGGCTATCACTTACAAAGAATGCCAGCCAATGTCACACACTATAAATATTCTTTTCCCTCCTCCTGGCTTGAAAATACTTCAGGGGAGAAACTATCATGCCCATATTTCACTTACAAATCTTTAGTTTTTATATCCTTTCTCAGTTTGTAAACTTTTTGGACCAGTTTTCGGTTTTAGATAAACAATACACTGTTTAATCCCTGTTGACTGATTAATTATTTATAATTTTCCAGGTACTGATTAAGATGAATGGGATTTGGAAAAATTCTATTTCCTGTCTAAGAATAGGAAAGATGCCACAAAGATGCCAAAGTAGTTGTCACCCCGTGGCCCCTCTGGGATCAAGAATTTTAACTGACCCAGCCAAAGTTTTTGAGCACAACATGTGGTGAGTTATCTTCTTAGGTCTAATATTATATGTATGTTAAACCTTACTAGTGGTATTATTTTCATTTCATGCCAAGAAAGGATTTTTAAGGCTGATCACTTAACTTATATTGTTGAGGCTAATGGTGCTAACTTAAGAGTTCCTGATTCTGAATTTCTTTGCCAATGGAATTAGAAAAATAAAACTTCTCATGTGCTTTCGTTAGCTTTGGGATTCTTGCAGGCCCTCCCTGCTCACCTCTGATCCGGATTTGCCAGCATATTGCCAGTGGTGGGTGGGGGGATGAAAAGGGGTTGGCTCTTTTCTATGTAGACTCTTCCTTCTGCCCCTTAGGCCCTTTCTCTTTTACAAGTACTTGTCAATCAACAAATTCATATTCAGTACTTGCTGCTTGCTGAATACCAGGGAGAACACATTGGTAAGACCCTAGTTCATGCTTTCAGGAAATCCACCCCCTGTTTGGGAAGATGGATGAATATTTGTAGGAAATTTTGATAATTAGTAATATAAGACAGCAAACTGTAAGGGCCCAGTGTGTTCTTATAAGTCATGTAGGCTATATGTCTTATATGAACAACTCAGTAATGCAAAACCACTTCTGTTTGGTCATAGGAAGATTTCTTTCTTTCTTTTTTTGTTTTTTTGTTTTCAATTTCAACTCTATTGAGGCAAAATTGACATGTAAAAAAGGATTTATTTAAGTGGGGAAACTGAGACCAGACTAGGATTTTTTATTCTGTCTTCAGTACCTAGTACAGTGCCTGACACAAATATTTGTAGAATAATGATTTGGCTAGGTAAAGCTGGACTAAGGGCAAAACACAGAGATAGAAAATATAAGGCATATTTAGGAGACAGCAATTAGGATAGTTTGCCTAAAATAAAGGCTTTTCCAGGAGGTTGGTGAACAAGGTTGGAATGATATGTCAGGTGGGGTGGGAGCATGACTGTGCAGGGACCTGAATTCACAGCTGAAATGTAAGGCATTATAGAGCCACTGAAGAGAAATGACATTATACGTAGTGTATTAAATATATATATTTGATAACACTATACTGGATAAATCAGCAGGTAGAACTAGAAGCAGGAAAGGGCCAGTGAAAGAGAGCTTTCAAAGAAAAAATAAATAGAACTTGGTGCTTTTGTAGAACAAAGGAAAAAGAAGCATTTGACTCTGAAGTTTTGATCCTAGATGACTGATAGAAATAGGAAAATCAAGAGGTAAATTGATTTTTTATTTTGGAAGAAAGACAGTGAATTTAGTTTTAGATATTTTGAATAGGCCTTTGGGAGCTGAACATTCTGGTAAAAATGTCCAAAACACAAACTCTGCTGCTGAGAAGAGGGAAGTGGGAGAGAGGTCAGAGCTGAAGATGTGAAATTGGCATGATATTTGCAGACTAAACTATTTTCTTACTCCTTTGGGAGCAGGGTCTCTAGGGTTGGGAAAGTGATTCCTGAGCTTTTATTGTCTTTATTGCAATAAATTATCAATTTTCAAAGGAAATAGATTGACCTTTTATTAACTAGTCCTGCACTATGCAATATGGTAGCCACTAACCACGTGGTTATCGAACTCTTAATACCTAGTTTGAACCATTTTGAAGACTTAATACAAAAAAGGTAAAATATATTATTTAATAATTTTATATTGAATTACATGTTAAAATAATATTTGAAGTGTATTGAAATTAAATAAGATGTATCATTAAAATTAATTTCACTGGTTTTCACTTTGTTCTTTTACCATGGCTACTAGAAAATTTTTAATTACATTCATGACTCACATAATACTTTTTTGGACAGTTGCTGAATTAAACCGTTTTGACTACCATCACCACTATAGATACAGGAGGCTGTGAGATCATTAAACCTCTAGAGAAACTTCTGGTCCTACGCAGTCTTTTCATTTACCAATTTTCTTTCTTCATTAGACTCCAGTGATTTAGCTATCTGTGTTCTCTTTTTCCATCTGCTACCACCAGCTCTTTTGCCCAAGTTTTCTGCCTACCCATCTAAGTTCAGTTTTATCATAGGCTATCTGGGAAACAAGGGTCATCTGGTTCAGTACTTCTCAAACACTGTGGGCTAGCTGTGGCTGCTGCACAAGAATCCCTTGGGGAGTTATTATTTCACTAGATCTAGAGGCATGGCTCAGGAATTTGTAATTTGAAAAAGCTCTTTTAGTAATTCTGTTGAGCAGCCAGGTTTAGGAATACTTGATACAGTCTAATGGTTTTTAGACTTTTCTTTAACAGCAGAATTTTTTTCCCCAAGTGAAGTTTTAACATAGAATCCCAATATTTAAAAGGTAAAAACAAACCTGCTCTGAATGACATGGGCATAGTGGCCTAGGGCATCAACAGCTCTATCTCCCTTTTCCTCTCTCACTTCTCATCCCTCACTCTAGGTGCCTTCATGCCCTTGGGTTCTGTTGATCAAAATTTGAAAAACCTTGATCTAGCTCCTCCATAGCATACTCCCCAAGGGGTTATCTAGCCTGTGCCAGGATGTCTCTAGTGAACTCTCTCCAAAGGCACAGACATGTTGTAACAATGAAAATAATACCTCCAAGGGAAGAGAAAAGTAGTTGCTTCACATCAACTGAAAACCAGAGGACTGGTTTACTGCTTTACTTTCCCCTTGCTTCAAGTCCAAAGTTCTGTCTAAAAGTTTTCACTTCCTTCCTTATTCTCTCCTTTACATTTAAGTATAGTAATGTTTCCTCTCTTATTGAATTTATATTTTTTAAAGATGCTTCTGGAAAAGTATGTGCTGATTTTCTCTCAATTCATTTTTCCCTTAAGGCTCTAGTTTAGATAGTTAGGACTTTTTATTTATTCTATATGACCCTCTTTTAAAATTTATTTAGAGAAAAATTAAAGATTCCCCTTTTTATTCAGTTTCTAATATCCTGAGAAAGATTTGCCCTCCAGATGTTGGTATTACTAGTGTTAAAATCTGCCTATAGGCTTTTATTTTTAGTAATTTAGTGAAATAAGTCTCACATAACATAAAATTAATAATTTTAAAATAAACAATTTAGAGCCATCAATTACATTCACAGTTCTGTGCAACCAGCACCTTTATCTAGCTCCAAAACATTTCCATCACTCCAAAGTAAAATCCCCCACTCATTGTGTAGTTTATCCTCACCCTGCAGATCTCCAGCCCTTTGTGACCACCAATCTGTGTTCTGTCTCTATATATATGGGCTCATGCGATATGTGACCTTTTGTGTCTGACTTTTTTCATTTACCATAATGTCTTAGAGCTTTGTCCACAGTGTAGCATGTATCAGTATTTCATTGATTGAATAATGTTCCATTTTATGTGTATACCACAGTTGGTTTATCCATTTGTTCACTGATAGACATTTGGGCTCTTTCCACCTTTTGGCTTTTGTGAATGGAGCTGCTGTGAACATACATGTACATACACTTGTTT
This sequence comes from Macroglossus sobrinus, assembly GCA_004027375.1. Taxonomy (NCBI): domain Eukaryota; kingdom Metazoa; phylum Chordata; class Mammalia; order Chiroptera; family Pteropodidae; genus Macroglossus; species Macroglossus sobrinus. Next base: position 35,412 of record PVKZ01000307.1, read on the forward strand.
GAGTCCTTCTTTTAAATTCTTTGAGGTATATAACTAGGAATTAAATTGTGGGGTCACATGGTAATTCTATGTTTAACTTTTTGAGGAACCACCAGTTTTCCGCAGTAACTGAACCATTTATTCTGCTTATAGTCTTTTAATTATACTTAGTACATTTATCAGTTTTGGGCACTGACATGAAACTATATTCAGAATGGCCCAGAGATCTGTCTATACTGAAGAACTTACTCAGTTACTTGAAAAAAATCACTGCTCAGTCCACACTGTCCCTAGTTTCAGTGTGTAGGAACTTTTGGAGGATCCCTGAAATTTATAAGAAGGTAGTAAGCACTTGTATTATCATATGCCTAAGCCAGCTAGGCTAGTAGCTTTCAAGCTTTTTGGCATGATCCACAGTAAGAGGTACAGTTTACATCATGGACCTACATGTACATATAACATATGCAAATACATGAAATAGGAACAAAAGTTTCCTGTCCAGTTTTACCATGCAAGACATGCACAGATAGTTTATATTTATTCTATTCTACTGTTTCTGTTTCTTTTTTTAAGTGTTGGTTAGGCTGACTAAATGATTTTGTGACACACTAAAAGAGTTGTGACCTTCAGTTTAAAAAGTACTGAACTAAGCCATTCCATGTAGATCCCAGGCAAGATCTATATGTTGCAAAATGATTTTGTGTTACATAACCCATTTAAATAATAGACAGTTTGCAGAATTTAAATAGAGTTCAGATATCAAGAATTCTTTCCTACTATATAGTATGAATTTTCTTTATATGATTGCATTTATCTCTGATTCCTCTTGCCCTGTTTCACACACAGTTCTTTTATACAGGAAGCATTTTCTTTGTCCACCTCCATTACGACATTGGTTATGGGAGACAGCCTAGTTAAGATGTCAAGAGCACAGACTGACTAGTCTAATCTTAGGAAGTTATTTAATCTCTTCATGCCTCAGTTTCCTCATCTCTAAAATTGAATGGTAACAATAATGTGTACCTCATATGGTGGTTGTGAGAATTAAATTAGTATATATAATAAACATGGTAAAATAAGCAACACATAAAAATAAGCTATCTTATTACCATTTTCTAACAAGTACTTTGATATTTATGTGTCTGTTTTACCCTCATTATTCGATTATATAATTCTCCAGAGAAGAGTTTAGCTTATGTCTATTTCATAGCTTTCATATATATTCCTCATGTAATAGACACCTAGTAAGTATGTTTGAATATGAGAATTAATATAGAAAAATATTGAGATTCAGTTCATTCAATCAAAATATAAGATTCAGTCTACTATAAGTTTACAACTAGAATGAGAGTTAATATAGTGGCTAAATACGGACTTCAGAATCAAAAAGAAATCTAAATTTAAATCCTGACTCTAACCCCCTTTTCCAGCTATGTGAACTTGAGCAAGTTCTTTCACAGGGTGTTGTGAGTATTAAAAGAAATAAATATGTAAAACTCTTAGTGGTATTAAGTGCTCCCTAAAATTCTTGTTGTTATTAGTTGACATATACACCAATGAATAAGTAAACAGCATAGAGGAGTGTATGCCAAGTCATGTGCTAAAGACAATGAAGATTGTAGGAATGGTCTGTGGAACTGACAGATTCCTGAGATGGGGATATAAGAAAAGTCACTGAGGCTTTGTGGAATAGGTAGGATTTCACCTGAGCTCTGAAAGATGAGGAAGATTTGAATAGTGAAGATCATTTTTTCTAGACAGGTAGTGACACGAGCAAAGATCTGCATTTGAGAATGCATGAGGTATATGCCAAAGCGAGCAAACAGACCAGCCCAGTTGGATCAGAAGCTTCATATTTTGGGACTTGATGAGTGGCATGACAAAAGAAATATTTTAGGATAAATACTCAGTCTTTGTTGTTCAGGATCCTTATAGTTAATCATTATAAAACACGAAGTGATATCCTTTTTCCCTGGCATTTTTTACATGTCGACATGGACCAATCACTGAGCTAGGTTCTGTAGAGTACTCAAAAGAGAAATAAGAGATGGTCATCGTTCTAAAGGAGCTCTAGTCTGTTTCTCCAATAAGCCTGTATCCTCCAGGTAAAGAAGATAGGATAAATCTGAAAAAGTATTCCTCCTTCAACAAAATGGATAAGAAATAGTAAAAGCAAGCAAAAACTTTACCAACAGTAACCCAAAAAGTTTATAAACATGGAAAATTAGTAACCAAGGAAAGAAACTGTAGATTCATTTGTGGTTGGAGTGGCTCCTAACCCACCTTTATCCCTCAGAAGCAGTATTAGGAAAAGAAAATCAGCTGACAAATCACTACTAATACTCATTAAACAGCCCTAGCAAAGATTGAGAAAGAACCCTTGAAAATAAACATTCTTACCTATTGCAGGGCAATTTGAAGTCTCAGCAGAGCAAGGAAAATCAACAGGGCTCACCATCTGCTAGGGTTACATGCTGAATTGAGGGAACTGTCCAAAGCCCAAAGTAAACCTGTTATGAATAAGACACATTGTAACTATGTAAGTGAAACCTAGCATGAGGGTTAATGAATCTCGAAAGAAGAAGAGGGGGGACCCTAATAACGACTGCCCACTACTCAGTGGAAATTTCCCCTCCCCTGCCACCTCTGACATCCTCAGGTTACAGAAAAGTAGAGAAAAGATAAACAAGTCTTTGAATAAGGTTAGGTATCAAGAGAATTTATCTGCAGAAAAACAAAGGAAAGAAGGAAGAAAGAACTTATGCATTATAGATTAGTTTGCATTTTACAATATTTTATGTAAGGAGAATCATAGAATATGTACTCTTTTTTGTCTGACCTCTTTCACTAAGCATAATTATTTTTAGATTTACCATGCTGTTTTGTGTGTCAATTTATTCCGTTTTTTGCATTTTCAAGGTATAATTGACATATTAGTTTTAAATATATAACAATGATTCAATATTTGGGTATATTATGAAATAATCACAATAAGTTTAGTTAACATTCATCACCAGACAATTAATTTTTTTTTTTTTGTAATGAGAACTTTTAACATCTACTCTCTTAGCAACTTTGAAATACACAATACGGTATTATTAACTATAGTTTCCATGCTATACATTACATCCCTAGTATAGTTTGTTCATTTTTATTGTTGATAAAATTCTTGTAATGAGAATATATAGAGAAGATAGCTCTCGAAAGTTAATAAACAACCCAATAAAAACAGGCAAAATATTTGAATAGACACCAAAAAGATACATAGACATGAGTATGTGAAAAGATGCTCAACAGCATTAGTCATTAGGGAAATACAAATTAAAGTCATAGTGAAATACTGCTACATATCTGTTAGAATAGCCCAAATTCAAAATACTGACCATAACAAGTGTCAATGAGGATGTAGAGGAGGAACTGGAACTTCCATTCCCTGCTGGTGGGAATGTACAATGGGAAAACTACTTTGGAACACAGCTTGGCAGTTTCTTAAAAATTTAAACATGTACCTGTTACATAATTCAGCCATTCCATTCTGGATATTTATCCAAGACAAAACGTATGTTCATACAAATACTTATATATGATTGTTCATAGTGGCCTAATTTATAACAACCAAATTTGGAAACAGCCCAAATGTCCATCAACAAATAAAAGGATTAAAAAAATTGTGGTATGTCTATATAATGAAATACTACTCAGTAATAAAAATGAATGAGCTATTGATACACACAAAAACATGAATTATTTTCAAAATTATGCTTAGCGAAAGAGGCTAGAAATAAAGAATATATACTGTACTCTTACTGTACTGTGCTAGCAAATGAAAACTAATCTATAAAGAAACATGGCAGATTCATAGGATGGAAGACTGGTAAGAAAGGGAATAGGTAGGAGAAATTATAAAAGGGCACAAGGAAACTTGAGGATGATGGATATATTTTATTATCTTGATTATGGTAATTTCATGAGTGTCTTTATGTGTCAAAACTTGTCAAATTGTGCACTTTTAATATGTGCAGTTTACTGTATGTCAGTTATACTTAAGTAAAGCTATTAAAAATGGGATTGCATCCTTACATTGGAAAGTAATGTAGCAATTAATAAAAATGAGATCTATGAATACTGATATCAAGAGATGGCTATGATATGACATTAAAGTTACAGGACAGTATCTCTAGTATAGCCTCATTTTTATAAAGGAATTCTTGTACATGTGTTACATGTGTATATCTTTATATACGAAGAAAAGTATAGAAAGATCAACATCATACTGATTACAGTGTTTATCTCAAGATAACGAGTAGAGATGAAGCTTTAAATTTTATATGTATTAGTATTATTTAAATTTTAACTTTTATTTAAAAAGAATGCCCCCATGTACCCATTCCCTTCTTATTCTTTACCTGATAAATTCTTTATTCTTTAATAACTGATTATAACTCATCATCTCAGCAGTTTTGAATTCTATTAAGTCTTCATCTCCATATATCCAATTCACAGCCCAGTACCCAATAGTTATAGGTTCTCAATAAATGCTTAACAAGAGAAGTAGATATTGGTTTCTTCTAGCAGCTGTGACCTCTATTCCATTGTATGCAGAAGTGAGAGGACATTGGTTCTTTCTGTTTGTTGTGTCTTTTGTAAGTCATTCATTCCTCATAAGAAACTGGCTTAAATAAAATAATCAACAAAAATATTTATTATAGCCATAAAGAGAAGTGGGCAGCTAAGAGTCAAAACTATAAATTAGTGTCAATAGTAGAAAAGATTTCATTGAAGTTAACCTCAGGCATGTGTTGCTTAATGATAGGATTTACACCAGCATCACCACAAACACATAATAACGCATTGCACTCTGACATTACAACAACTTTGCCATCACTAAGTGATAAGAATTTTTTAGCTCCCTTATAATCTTATGGGACTACCATTGTATATATTGTCCATCATTGACCTAAACGTCCTTATATGGTGTATGACTGTATTAGCTGATATACCTATAAAAACTATATTTCATTCATTTTGAGACATTTTTTTACCAATTAACAACCATGAAGCCATGATGCTTCTTACAATTGATTATACTTTCAAAGTATTTAATTATAATTCTACACTGTTTTAAGAACTATTATTCTTACTTTACTAATATAAAAACTGAGAAACACAGAAAATTTAAATGATTTTCCACTACCATACTTTAGTGTTAACATTTGAATATTTGTTTTATTGTTGGAAAAGTACTAAAACCTTTTGTTATATGGATAAATGGGCAACAGACATTGAAATAAAAATTTGATTCAGAAGGAAATACATGTGAGCGTATGGGAAAATACACAACAGTAAAAGAAATACAAATAAACAATATGATAATTTTTTTAGATCTATTAAAATAATGGGAGTGGGGAGAGAATTCTAAATAACACTCAGTCCTGGTAGCATTGTAAATTAACACAATTTGTTTGCTTATCTTTCTTTTTCTTTTTTATTTTTGTCTTATTCTGTTATTTTCTGGACTGGCTTTCTAGCTATAAATCTTTGCATTATTTTTTAGATATTATTCTGGAGCAATAGTTTAAAACATTTTGGTCTCAGGACCCCTTTATGCTCTTAAATCCTTGAGGAGCCCAAAGACCTTTTATTTATGTTTATTATATCTATTGATATATTTCATATTAGAAATTAAAACTGAAACATCAAAAATAGCTATTAATTCATTTTAAAACAACAGTAAACTCATTACATGTTAACATAAATTACATATTTTAATGAAAATATCTATTAATTCCCAAAACCTTAGTGCAAAGAGTAGCATTGTTTTAAATGTTTGCAAGTCTCTTTAATGTCAGCGTAATGGAAAAGCTGGATTCTTCTATCTGCTTTTTCAATTTATTGTGATACGTTATTTAGGTTGAATTATAGGAAGAAAATTTATAAATATAGATATGTATTTATAAAGGAGAGTTTTTTAAAAAGACTTTTGAGATAATTTTAGGTATTTTTCTTAATGTGACACTATCAATATTCCATATCATAACTAAGAAACTATCACTAAATCTCAGTGATTGTAATTTCTTAGTTGCAATATGGAATATAAAATCATGTTAAAAAAACGTATCAATAAACTTGTGGTATTCTGCTATATCATATTCCATTGGTATGCCATGCACTTTGAGTCTTTTATTTCTGTATCATTTTATAACACCATGCATTGATAATTTGGAAAAGTTTGGTTCCATGTTTTATGAAACTCTTCCAGATGCCAATACATTTCATTATACAATAATTAAAAATCACATTTGTTAAGATCACCACTAATCTCATTAGGAAAAATCTCCAGGTATTGAGAAGCTGTGAAACTCATGGTGAGGACAAAACTTTAAAAATTCTGATTTTTGCTTAAAAGCACAAAATTATCTTGGTCAACAAATATTGTCATTTGTTTTTCTTAAAGTGGTTGTTTTATTTCATTTACTATTAAGGTTGCCAAATAGCCAAGTCTGAATAACTATAGTTTTTCTACAGTTGCTGTTTCAAATAAAAATAGAATTCCATGAAAAAGAAAAAGCATATAGTTTAGTTCAAAATGCAAACATTAGTACAAGTGCTTTTCTGCAAGTCAGGCATCATATTTCAGTATGCAACAGCAATGCTTTATGTGTGCTTCTCATTTCATCACATAGCACATTAAAAATATGTGTACCAAAGGGTCAATATTTTATTAAATAATTTTTACTGTTTAATCAAACACATTCTTTAATAATTGATTTTTTAGAAAAACAAAAACTAGTGCATTCACCATCCTCTGGATGGTAGTATAGAATACAGAGACCATAAGGGCATTTTGGTGCCTCTGCCTTTTTCATATTAGGGCAGTTGCAGTTTCACCCACCATTGTTTTCAAACCATCAGTGCAAATGTCAACACAGTGAAAAAGGCAAATAACGGTATTATTATGAAAATAGTTTAAACTTAATGGACCACATGAAAGGGTAGGCCATGCTTTGAGAACCACAGTTCTGGAGATTACAATGTGCTTCCTCAACTTAAACAGTCAACTTAGAATTAATATTGTCCCACTTCATATAAAATGTAAGAACCTTACAACAACATGGTTCTACATATTCATCTAATTATATTGGAAGACTTTAATATTTCTTGTAGATTCTGTTGGTAACAAATTCTCTCAAATTTTATTTATCTGAAAATGTCTTTATTTTAGCATTTTAAAAGGTATTTTCAATGCATATAGATTCTAGTTTGACAGATTTTCTTTGACTATTTTAAAGATGCCATTTCTTTGTGTTCTGGCCTACATTGGTTCTGATGAGAAGTTGGCTATCATTTGCATTGCTTTTCCTCTGTATTATAAAAGCTCCTTTTAAGATTTCTCTTTATCTTTGGTTTTCAGCAGTTTTCTGTGTATTTATCTTTCCTGGGGTTCACTGTGATACCTGGACTTACTGGTTGCTTTCTTTGAAATCAAATTTGGAAAAATTTTAGCCAGTATTTTTTTTTTTTCTTATTCATTCTTTCTCCTCTATTTCTGGGTGGGTCTTCAATTTATGTGTTTCTTAGTCTAATTTGTATTATCCCATAGGTTACAAAGACATGTACTTTTTTTTTCTTTTTTCTTTTCTCTGTTCTTTACTTTGGACAATTTCTACACCTTTAAGTTTTTAAGTTTATGGACCCTTTCTTTCTGTGGTTTCTATTAGCTGTCAATCCTACCCAATTAATTTTTTATTTCAGATATTGTATAAGGGTTGGTTCTTGAATTTCCTTCTAATAGTTTCCATTTCTGTACTGAGGTATCCCCATCTAGTCACTCTGTCCATCTCTTTCTTTAAATCCGCATGCTAATAGTTTTGATTGTATGGTAGGCATTATGGATGATATCCTATTTGGAATCTGGATTATGTTGTCATCATTAAAGTGCTGAATTTTGTTCTGGCAAGTGGTTAAATTACTGCCAAATCTTCTTGGTCAGGTCATATTTAATTTTAGGTGTTGTTAGGGTGAGACTGTTTTGGTACTGTCCTGAATATAGTGTGGTTCTTATTCAGATGGCATGGCATTTCTGGGGTCTTAACTGTATACCTGAGCTATTCTGAGAAGTCCCTCCATTGTCTTAGTCAGAACTTTAATACCTGCAAGTACTCACTGCCTATGTCCAATCAGTTCTCTTTTTTCCACCATCACCCCCAGAATCCTCTCCACTAGGCTATCCTATGGGTGAACAGCCAACACTAGCTAAAAACCCTTAGAGAACTCTCTTGCAGACTTCAGAGGCCTTCCCTTCAGTTTGTCTCCCTCTTCTTCATATTTTGCTGACACTCAGTGAGACAACCACTCTCTCTGGACTCCACTTCTGTACCACAGTCTAGAATGTGTCCCCAGACAGAAAGCCAGGGTGAATGTGAGGACTGACCTTTTGTATTTCTTTTAAGGATCAGAGTCCTAAACTGTCTGACATGTAGTCCAGTGACTAAAAACAGTTGTTTTATATATTTATCCATTCTTATCATTGTTTATGGCAGGAGGGTAAGTTCATTATCAAGGACTCTGTTAAGGCCAAAATCACAAGTCCTATACAGAAGATTTAAATCACAATTATGAAGATTTTGTAGCTATATAGAAAAAAGTATGTGTGTGTGTGTGTGTGTGTGTGTGTGTGTGTGTGTACACACAAATATAGGAAAGAAACTTGAAAAATTAATGGTTAATTTATTAGGATATTTAAATGACAGGTAAGACTTTTTTTCTTAAAAATTTCCTGTTATTAAAACTATGTAATAAATATTACTTATGAAACTAAGGATTATTGATATAGTTTTAAGCTGAAACTAATAAACTCCATTTCTTCCTTTTACATAAGAATATTTTATTTTTTATTCACTAGTCACCTAATACATACGTTAAAGTTGTCCTTATGAAAGAAAACCCGTAAAAGGCACTGAAGCCATAAAAAAAAAGTCTTTAAATTTTGTTATATAATGAGACTTCTGCATGCACTGTAAATGACAAAGACAGAAAAACATTTATCCACATAGCTTACACTGGGTGCTTTGGTTTATATCTAATTATTAAAATTATAATAAGTAGCACCACATTCAGCAGAATTTTCTATAGGTAGGATCTTCAAAAACATTTGTACTCAAGGTAAACAATTGGGGGTTGTGTGTGTGTGTGTTTTAACATTCCAAAGCAAGCCAAATGTACAATTATTTAGACTGTTACAGCCATCAACTTAAAGCTAAAGCAAGGAATCATCATTTCCTTGTACCATACATATAAAGAAATAGGAAATACACAGATGTATACATACATATGTATAATCTGAGGTCATAGGACTTATGACTGCCGCAAAATTATAAAAAATATTAATTTTACCATCCATCTTGTGGAAATTTCTTACTCAAAAATCCTATCTTTTGTTTTTGAGGTTGCTTTTTCTCAAATTCAAGTTTCAAAAAAAATATCAGTAAACTCTGTATTTTCTGTTTGGTTCTCTTTTTTTACTTTATCTTTCTTTTTAAAGAAAATATATCTTTCTTTTTATTATAAGGATTACGGGGTTTTCTTCCAAGGAGGGTGATATAAAGTTTTAATGACCATCATTGTATATCTTAAATATACAGTATTGTTTTTATATAAATAGAATTTTTAAAAACTTATCTCTAGTTGAAGCAGCTTTATAATATTAAGTAAATTTTAAGGCAGTTATCTCTTAATTCCGTTATTCTAACATAATTGTTTTTATTTCATGTGGTACATATATAACTTTATATAGCTGGGATTATAATACATAATTTTTGAATCTGCTGTTTTAACCTCATGTTATATCATAAACACTTTTCCATATTGTTACATAACCTTCACATTTATCATTTTAAATGTCTACATAATATTTCTTTGAGTTACCATAATTTTTTCGTTGCCTCATCACTGAGGTTGTTTCCAATTTTTTTACTGTTATATTTGGCATTCAAGTAAATATTATTGTACAGATACTTCTCTGTACCAGACTTCTCTCTTCTTTTGAATTACTTTGTTACAGCATATCGCCAGCAGTATAATTCATATGTCAAATAGTATGAGCCCCTTTTTTCCCTTGGGTGGTAGTAGAGGTGGTTGTTAAATGCCTGATTTTTTTCAGTTTGTTTGTTAGTTATTTGTTTCTATTCTTAAGTTCTATTGTAATTATATTTATTACTTATAAACTTGAATGATTCTTATTGCTGTCTGTTGAGTTTTGGTATACGTGAATCAGACTTTTCTAATATAAAGGACTGCCATAAAGCAGCAGGTCTGGAGGAAGTCTCATAAATACAGTAGGAACATTTTATAGGTTTCTGTGGGGATTCTGTAACTGTACAGTGGAAAATCTGTTCTGCAGTGGCTTAGGGTATAATATTACCCTCACTTAGCAGTTAAGAAAATGAAACAATGTAAAGAACAGTGTAAGGAAGTTAGAGCAATTTAAGAAATAACTAAATCTGTTAAATACTCAGGAAGAAGCAAGTTGAACTAATAGTTTAAAACAAATGCTTAAAGCTAAAGACCACATATACTCTCATTGTCTCAGAGCTTGATTCTTTACAGGGAGATGGATTGTTCTATTTTCTTTCTTATATGTTGTAGAAATTTATATATGAGAAACTTGTCCCCAGCCTTAATAATATGATTTTCTCAATAAATGATTTGTTGTCTTTAATAACATTCTCTCTCTCTCTCTCTCTCTCTCGCTCTCTCTTTCTCTCTCTCTCTCTCTCTCACACACACACACACACACACACATATGTATGTGTGTATATATGTATACTTAATATATAAAGTATAGTTGCCAGCTCCAAGTTATATATGTGATTGCTCACATATATTAAAACAAGCCAAAACAAAAATCTGTTTAAATCTTATTAAAGCAAGGGACAAACCTTCTTAATGATTATTTGAGTTAAAAATTATTAGGATTATTTTAAATAATTGTGGTTAAATTTTCATGTGTGAAACTCTGATTTTTACATTATTATTTGCTTCTCCTGGTGACTTCAGTATACCAGTTTTAATCCTTCTTAAAAGAAAGCCGTTTTTCACTTTTCAGTGGTGTATTTATAGCAGGTCACTGAAACATACCCTCTCACATATGATTGCATAAACATGACTTAAAATAGTACCAAGCTTATCATCATTCCACCAAAATCAACTCCTTATTCTATCCTTGTTGCCCTCAGTTTTCTTGATACTCAGTTTTAAGACCTTGAAATCATTCCTGACTCTTCTTCTACTCCCTACATCTAGTTAATCTCCAGGACATAACAGTTTTATCACAGTGTCACTCTTTCCACTCTTCCTTTTTGTTTTCCACTGCTACCACCATAGTCCTGGGACTCATTCATCCTAGATCACTGCAGAAGTCTTCTGATTGGTCTCCTTTCCTCCACTCCCTTTGCTTCACTGTGTCTTGCACACTACTAAACTGTTCACATTTGAGATACTCTGAAATCTAACCATTACCCAGCTCCTAACTTCATTTGCAATTATCCAAGAGAACCAATCAAAATGGATTTTTTATGTTTCTTGTATAAACTGTCCATAGTCCCAGCTTCATATATGTCTTAATGTTTTATCAGTCACCATAATGATATACCTCAAGAATTTTATAGTTTACCCCTTTCCCCTTAGTCAGATAGCTATGAATGTCATATGATATTGTTAGTGGTTTTTCTTACAATGATCAATAAGCTATATGGAACTTGAATTATCAAGTATGTGATTTAAAATTATTTAGAAAATGGTTCATTCCAGGAAGTTATATCATTCATTTTAGTTTTACCTACTGCAAAACTTTGGGAAATACAAACTTTGGGAAAACAGATCCAAGAAAATCACCCTTTTTTTTTTTTTTGTATAAAGAAACTGCTTCTATTCCAAGAAAGACATTTTTGTGGCAAAAGTAATACCTTTTCATATAGGGAAATTAAATTCTGAAACTAAAAAATACTTAATGAAAGTGCCAGATCTTAGAAAAGTGACCCTTTTATATGCTATATCAAGTAATCTATCATTTAAATGTAAATGAACCCATTTATAGAAATTAAGGCAGCTAGTAAGAAACATCTAAAGTTACTTTAAAAACTGAGGATAAGTATAAAACATTTTAAATCATATCTCTTTGACAGCAAAGTATTAAAATATAAACATTGTAAAAGCAACTTTAAAAAACTATTAGAGAATGCCCTGTTCCTAAATTAACAAAAAGGCAGATGAATTTAGCCTTAGAGTAAAATACATTAAACCATACCAGCACCAAATAATCTTGCACCATCTCCTCAAACATTTTTTCAGCAATCATTTCCAAAAGTGGCTGGAGCTTGCAACACAACCACATTTAACTGAAACAATCATAGGAGCTCCAGGGTTGTACCAGCACTATTAGATGGAACATCTGATACAAAATATATTCATTTGACGTGGAATTCGTTTGTATCATGTCTTTGACTGATCTAGAATGAAAGATGCATCCCCTGCCACCCTTTTTCTGCCTTCTTCCGTTATAAAGCATGTCTTGCAATCATTTTATATTTTGATAGGGATCACATGCAATGGTCAAAAGAAGAAGAAGCAGCAGCCAGGAAAAAAGTAGAGGAAAACTCAGCCGTGCGAATCCTTCTGGAAGAGCAAGGTAGGCATTTAAATACCATAGCTCCTGGAGGCTGGCTTTTCTGTTTTACCTTCCACTGATTCAGTTCACACTTTAGTCTCTTTTCTTCCAAATTGTGTCATTGCTTTGGAGAGTCCTTAGCTTCCAAACCACTTGTTCCATTTGGGAGTATTCCCAGTTTTTCCAGTAGAGTGGGATCAAAGTTAATGAAATAAATTATGTATTCACCTTGTATTTGCTCTTTTGGTAGTGATATTGTTGCTTTTTCTGAGAGAGACACAAACACGTGAGTGGCATTTCAAACAAGATGGCAAAACATAACTAACTTTTTCCCCTTGCTATGTGTCTTTTATTATGCTGTGTGCATCTCACTTGTTAAGAATGCTCAGCAAATTCAAAAACTTGAGCAGAGAAGGTAAAGTCATATCAAAATGTTGCGTGGCTTTTAGGATAAGCATACAGTTTCAATAAGGATGTAAGGTACTTTTCCTGGCGGCATTGATATTTAGAGTTTAATTTAGGTAAGGACTTGCCAGCTTTCAAAATGGCTTCTAAAAAATGGAACTAAGCTTCTGTAACAAAAACAGAAAATGTGTGGGTAAAGATGTAGAGAAATGGGAATCCTTATGCATTGTTGGTAGAGATGTAGAATGGTGCAACCTATATGGAAAACCATATGGAAACTCCTTAAAACATTAAAAACTAAACTGCCATTATATGATCTAACTACCTCACCTAGACATAAAGCAAAGAAAGGAAAATTGAAAATGGGATCTTGAAGTGATATTTGTACACCTGTATTCATAGCAACACTATTCACAATAGGCAAAAGGTGGAAGCACTCCAAATGTCCACCAACAAATAAATGGATAAACAAAATGTGGTATATACATACAATGAGATATTATTCAGTCTTAAAAAGAAAGGAAACTTTGTCACATGCTATAACCTAAATGAAACTTGAGGGAATTTTGCCAAGTGAAATAAAACAGTCACAAAAAGGCAAATGCTATATGTTTCCACTTACATGAGGTATCTAAAATAGTCAAATTTTAGAAATAGAAGGTAGAATGGCAGTGACCAGGGTCTAGAGGGACGGGAAACACAGTTGCTAAATGGGTACAGAGTTTCAGATTTGCAAGATGAAAAGTTCTAGACATGTTTCATAACAATGCGAATATAATTAACACTGCTGGATTGTACACTTAAAAATGGTTAAGATGGTAAATTTTATATTATATGTTTTTTACCATAATTTTTTTAAAAAGCACACACAAAATAATTTATCCTATGTCCTCACTACCTTACTGGGAACCCACAAATTTTTTGATGAACATCTACACTCTAGATAGGATTTTCTACCTTATTTTTCTTAAAATCATTGGTTCTTTCTTAATTTAAAAAAAATAGTTTATTGAATACACACAGAAATTTACACAATTCATAAATGAATAGTCACAAAGCTCAATACATTTTCCTAAATCCCACATCAAGAGACAGAATATTACTAGTAACCCAAAAACTTCTTTGTGTTCCATGTCAATTATAATACTTCCCATAACCCCTCAGACCCATAATGAGCAATCACTATTCTGGCTTCTAATTCCATAGAATAGTTTTGCAGGAACAACTTGGTTCTGGTCATGATCATTCTAAGTCACTCTTATAGCCATATCAGTGTACCCATTAGATAGAGCAAGTGTCAGCAATCTGTGACTGTGGCCCAAATCTAGCCCACTGCTTATCTTTATAAATAAAGTTTTGTTGGAACACAGACCTACTCATTTGTTTACATATTGTCTATGGCTGCTTTTCAACTATGTCTACAGAGTTGAATGGTAGCAACAGAGACCTATGTTGTTCACAAAGACTACTATCTGGCCTTTTACATAAAATGTTTATCAGTCCTTGAAATAGAATTTTCAGGACAGATATATCAGCTGTCCTGAAACTTCCCAGGGAAAGATGTTTGCATTCCTCTGTGCTAACCAAGCATAGTGCAAATCACTAATCCTACTAGTAGTTAACTATTGCTCTAGTGACTTTAGTCTACAATTGAGGCTAAAGTTTGAAGCAAAAATAGCTGTGGAATTGAGCTAATGAGACAGTCCTCATTAGTTGCCCTTAACCAGGGAAGGAAACAGAGATCCCCTGTTCGATCCTCTGGCATCATTTGCTCTTCCTTAGAGCTTGTTCTCCTTCCTCATCCTAATCTTAAATGTGGACAAGAAAGAAGAGCACCTGGTCCACAGTGGAACCATTCTATTTTTATGAGCTCCAGCCATGCAGTCCAGAGTGTAATATGGCCAGGGAGTGTTGGGCTTGGATTTGAGGGTGCATACCAGTGGCAATTCTGCTTACAAATCAGCTAGCATTGCATTCCTTTGCAGGAACTCTGTCACACTGTTTCTGAGGAAGTATAATTTTGCTTCTTTGCCAGCAGCTGCACAGACATATTTTCCACATTACTCAAGCTTCTGCTAGTGGCCACCTGGATGTGACAGAGACAGTCAAGCCTAAACTGAATTAAAAGTTATCAGTCATCTTAATTCGTTTCCAGGAAGTTAAAAATTATCCACGGTATTTTTCCTGATAATATGAAAAAACAAGGATTTTTTTTCACATTCTTTTGAATATTTCTGTTTGAACATAAATAGATGAGCAGTGCTGATGATGTTCCCTTAAAGTGCTCTGTATGTGGCTGCCTGTTTTGGCCTATTTATGTTAACAATGAATTTGAGTGAAGCTAATGAGAAGGTTATTTTAAGGCCTTGGAAACCGCAGTAGAGGAAAATGACAGTTCCCACAGAACCATAGTGTGACTGAAATAGAAAGGTGGTGACTGGGCTCTCTCTATAGGAGCAGGAAAAGTAGACTATAGAGGACTGATGATACTGCTTTGAAGCATTTGGTTTGCTTATTAGCATGTCCAGTCTCTTTCTGAGCAAGTTTTCTGGCTGCTGTGGAGACAGGGAACAAAAGATTCCATTTTAAAACTACTCAAAGTGATCATTTCTGCTGGATCCCATCTATATCCCCCCTGCAACACCACTGAGTGTGGTGGACTTCATACATGTCAGGGGACAAGGAGAGGAACACACAGTGAGGGTGACCATTTTATCACACTTAAGCAAGGTTGCACAGAGCAGCAACTGAGGCTGCTATGAGGGTGGCAAAGAAAGAAAACTTTTGATTTCAGGAACTATGTTGAGTGATAGGACATTACAGTGAGAGTAAATGCCTACCCAGCCACCCAGTCCAGTCTCTGCCAAGGATCATAGAGCTGCTAGTCTGCAGAAGCCCTGGCAGAGGCTTCTAATTTCATATTTAATGTCTCTGATGAATATGGGTCAAGGTGAATAGATCCATTTAAAAGCTCTACTCCCAAACTTTGTGAAAATCCAAAGGAAGCTCTGACCCAGTTCTTTTCCCAGTCCTTCTGTTAACCACCATTTCTTATTACCTAGGTGAGTCCTAAGTCTTTAAGAGCCAGCTTTCTCCCATTACAAATTATTCTATTTGCAGCTTGTTACTAAGCAGGAGCCCTGTTTATTGATCTTATCTCAATTATTTTAATGCCAGTGAGAGGAAATACTGGTTATTCTCCCATGCTAGCCAACTCTCTAGCACTTTTCTTTTGGTTTCCCTGTGTGTCAGTCTGTCCTGTCACTCCAGATCCTATTCTCACCTATTGTCTCAGTTGTTGGTGAAGACTGAAGTCAGGAAACACCATCACAATTCTGAAAATAACAACTTATCCATTACAAATAACAGTCTTTTGCTGTGGGATGGTTGACATTTCATTTCTGTGATCAAAATGTATAGTATCCAGACTCTCCTTAGTAATGTTTCTTTCAATTAGAGGTCCAGATTACTGATTTTTAATTCCACATATCCTTGGTGATTTCTTTTAAATTTTATTTTTAGCTCATATTTCTTTAAAATCAGGTTAATTCCAACAAATGAGAAAACTACATTTGGCAGTTTTTGAGTTAACATGATTATATTTTATAATTTTCTAATATAATCTCCAGTGTGTTATATTTCAGCTGGTTGTTTAGAAAATGTAATGGACTTTCAAAACTTCATAACAAAAGTAGCTGTTGTTTTTACTTTTAAATAGCCTTGTAAATAACTGCCTACCTAGGATGAGTTATCTATGCCAAGCAAAATTGTGAAAGAACCCCGCCATACCTTACTACTTGAGGGTATCCTATGTGGAAAAAAAAAAAAAAGAGTAGCTAAAATTTTTGTGTGCTAATGAATTTAGGGTACTTGTTTATAAATCAGCTTTATTTGTTTAAAATTTCATTCAGTACTCTTAGAAATGTACTTTTCATTTTATACTTTAAGAGTTTGCTTTTATTAGACAATGAACTTTATCAGTGACATGTGGAAATTTCCAGCTTTGAGAGCTCAGGTATTTGTGTAATTGATATGCAAAAATAACTTTAAGTGTAACTTTTGGTTACACTGCAACTTAGAATAAATTTTCATAATTTATGTTAATCATATCATGTATGTCAG
The DNA here is from genome assembly GCA_004027375.1 of Macroglossus sobrinus. Lineage (NCBI taxonomy): Eukaryota > Metazoa > Chordata > Mammalia > Chiroptera > Pteropodidae > Macroglossus > Macroglossus sobrinus. The sequence continues at coordinate 52,582 of PVKZ01000307.1, forward strand.
ATACGTAAATGGTTTAATTCATTTTCTTAGTTGTGATATTCAGTGTGATTCAGGTTGAATTTTGAATATTTAAATATGGTTACCATGTCATATTCTTTCTTCCCCTCAGCAATACTGAATTTAATAAGTGAATAATTGAGAAGTTGCTTCATCTGGCTGTGGTTAAACAGATCACTACATCCCTTTTGCTGTCATTGGCACAGGGCAATTAACTGTGAATTGGCAGCCTAGGAAGGTGAAAGGAAAAATGCTCCTGCAAGAAAAATTGATCATTAATATACCTGTTTAGAAGGTTATCTGGACATGATGAAGACAGGGCAGATTTCTCCATACTATGTATATTTTACCATTATTGACCTGAACTTGAGATGATTTTACAGTAGGTTGAAACTAAATGTTTCACTCATGGTCAGGAAAGTAGCTCTTCCAAATCCCCTGTTATCACAGATACTCTTACAGTTCAGGAAATTAAATCATATACTGAAGGTGTTTACATTGTCTCATAACCGTAACTATGAGTTTGAGTATCAGTCCACGGGATCTCAGAAGCTGTCACACATTACTGGTAACTATGAAGTTGCCAGCATTGATTGGAGATACTGCTGAAAACACAACTTTAAAAAGAAAAAAAAAAAGGTCCAGTCCATTAGCCTTTCTTGTAGCCCATCCTGGGTGCTGTTTCTGTTTTGTTTCTATCCCACTAGCCTATGCATTCTCACAGAGCATTTTATGTTGCCTTTGCTCATCGTCATTTCAGCATATAACCTTGTAGAATTTATATAATTCAAATAGAGTTTAATTAATTCTGTATTTCTGACCTGTTCCTATGAAGGTTCACTCCAATCAGCATTATTTTTACAATTTAGTTATACTGATTATAAGTCATGCTGAGGTTTTACTTTCATTTTGATGTTTTATAATGAGAGGAAGAATACAGAATCATAAAAACAGAGACATTTTGGAGGGGGTTGATATTGATTTTGCGTTTGGGAAACAGTGTAGTGTAATGGTTAAGAACATGAGCTTTAAAGTTTGATAGACTTGGTCCAGGTGCTAGCTCTTCTGGGTGACCTTAGGAAAAAATTTTATTCCCTCTGAACTTGAGTTTCTTTGTTAATTCTAATAATAATATAAGAGGTATTACTTGGATTGAATAAGAAAAAATCCATTTAAGGCATTTGACATAGTGCCTGGCACATAATAAACACTCAGGGCACATAATAAACACTCAGTGTTATTGTTATTTTTAATGCTGTGTTGTTGGTATAATGCTTTATATAATTATTTGGGGTTTTTTCCTCAATTTGGGGGAAATATGTGAAAAAGTCTTGGAAGTATATATATTAGCAGACCTTGACTATCATCTTTTAATAATAATCAGATCTTTTTTAAAGACTGCATAGGCTGCGATTGAATTTAGGTCTATGATATATTTGATATCTTAACCAAATTCCAATCATCTCACTGCAGATTAATTTTCTTTATAAACTGTAGAAATTAAAATAGTACAGGCTCATATGACAACAGTCTAATTCAGTATTTCATAGGTTGTAGAACTGTTAATGTTTAATGTTCTCCATAAAGTCATGGGTCTAATAGGAAAGTACATAGACTTTTTAGAGCTTGAACAGAGAGATGCTCTAATTTAGTCCCTCATCAAATTATGAAACTATGTAGGCAAATTGAATGAAGAATCAACTAAGTTTCTCTGTCTTTGTGTAAAATATAGATACAACTTTGCAAGAGAAAGAAATATATAAAAATCATTAAGTTGTTACCATCACTCCAAATTTTTATCTGGTTGTTATAAATGAATGTAAAATAAATTTTAGAGTTGTAATCAGTGTATAGACCATTTTGTTTGAATGTTTTCTCTTAAAATATTATTATCATTTAAATTTTAACTGCTATGCAAAATTGCTCTGATTTGACCTACATAGTTCGCTTGGTCATTCCAAAGTTTTGGGATATTTGAGTTATTTCCCACTTTTTCCTATTATAAATAGTACTGCTCTGAATATCTTTTCTTTCATGTTACTTCTCTGCTGTCTACCATTCTTCCCCCAATTAATTCCTAGGGGAAAATTTCCACAAATTAACTAAGGTATAATATTATTTTCTATTTACTGATAGGTAAAAAGTAGCTTGGTATTAGAAACTCAGATACTAGAGATTAGACTAACTATAGACCTTCTTAGGTGGTTACTTTTTATTAAGAAGAAAAATCTTTTACCAGCATAGAGAGTTACAAAGAGTTTTTAAGATAAAAGGAAGAGAAGGTACTTGAGGAAATTTGACAGTTTTCTAATTCCTTCTGAATCTGATTTTAAGAATGTTGTTTTATTTTCTTATACAAGATATCAGGCACACTCCAATTTTTAAAAGTAGAGATAAAACTATTTTAAAGATAAATATCCAACATTTTTAGATTAACCATAAATAGGCTTCTTTCTATTAGTGCAGATGTGAGCATGTTTAGACTTCAACATCACGTAATTCTTCTGTTTGGAGATCTACTTTCAGTTCTCAGACCTTAAATATATATGGGAGTTTCTGTCTTTATAGTGGTCCTGCTGCCAGATACAATTCAGCCTTGATGGGAAGGAAGTCTTGTGGCCAGATGGGTGGAGATCCATGGCACAGGGCCATAAAGATAAAAATGGAAAGAAAAGAAAAAACTATAAGGCCTTTAGGACAGGGCTCTGTAACACAGACAAACCTGACTATAAGCACTGCTTGTTCTGAGTGGGGGGCTTCTTTAAAATTCTGAAAGAAATGAGTTTGTTATTCTTATTTTTAGTTTAATTTTTTTTTTTTTGGTTTATATAGTAATTTCGCACAGATCAAAATTCAAATGAAAATTGTTTCTCAAACCCTGGTGCCCAGCCTCTAAGTTCCCCTCTTTTGAGGCAGCCGGTATTACTAATTATGTGATTATCCTTCTAGGACTCTTCTGTACGTGCTAAAGTAAATATGTGTATATAAATACATGTATGTTTCACCTAATATTAAATCTTAGGACCCCGGGACCCAGGGAAATCCAAGGGTTGACATCGCAAAATGCATGTCTCCTTATAAGGGTTTCAGAAATTCTCATATTAGGCAATGCCAACAAGAAGAGATTCCTCTGGAGGTGAGGGAGGAATTGAGTTATGGGATGGCCCCTAGACTCCAAAAGTCAGGATATGTGGCCTGGTTCTGCAGTGATGGTTCTCTGGGCCTTGGAACAATTGAGTTTGTCTCTTCTGTGCTTTCTTCCAATGCAAAACAAGTGGACTGGAGTATTTAAATGGACCATTCTGGCTCTAAGATTATGTTATTTATAATTCCACAATTTCCTGTGATTACCAATTTGCACAGACATTGTATTGAAACTACATTTACACAAACAAAAAATGAAGTTTTTTTTTTCTAAGATAATAGAGAGCCATACAGGTTATTGATAAAAAAACATTATTATTACGATTCTAAGAATGGACTGTAGAAAGTAGTTTGCAATGATTATATTCCTTCCAAAAACTTATCAATTGAGATAGAAGCAGCTGGACTAAATAACTCACACATTTACACATTTTGGGAGAATTAATACCCTATAGTTTTAGCCTTAAAGAGATTTTAAAAAATCAGATAAATAGAAGCTATTAAGTTATTTAATAGTAAATATACTTGTAATAAGTGATAAATAATGTATATATAACATTTAACTTAAATATATATAGTTATTAAAATGATAACTAATAGTAAATATAATTCATAGTAAAATAAACCTTTTTTCCTCTTTTAGTTAAGTATGAGAGTGAAGCTAGTAAATATTGGGACACATTTTATAAGATTCATAAGAATAAATTTTTCAAGGATCGTAATTGGCTGTTGAGAGAATTTCCTGAAATTCTTCCAGTTGATCAAAAAAATGAAGAGAAGACAACAGAATTATCATGGGATCATGCGAAAACTAACCCTGCAAATTGTTTTTCAAGAATGCACTGCCCTGCTATGCCTGAAGAAAAAAGTCATTATAAGAAAAGTTCTGGCTTATCAGATAGTCAAAGCAAAGCAGGATCCGATTTTTCCAACCTAGACTCTAAAAAACACAGAAAAGGACCTCTGAAGACTGAGCTATTTCCTGGTAGCAACGCCACTTTCAGAATCCTAGAGGTACTGTACTGCAGGGGCAAAGATAGGAGGTGACAAATTATTTTAAAATGTGTATTCTATGTTACTTATTAATGAACCCCATTTTTAAGGGGGCTGTGAAATATTTTACTATGTAGAATACTATAATTCTACTTATCTGTTTCACACCATTGTGCATTTAAATTGTTTGCAGGTTTCTACAGCAAACATTTTTGTGTATATAGACTTTTCCATACTTTCTTTAATTATCTTTGGTTAGATTTACTAGTTCATAATTTATAACAAATTTTAATACTCTTAAGAAATATTGCCAAATTGCTTTCTTTTCAATTATTTTATTTATTTTTATTAAGTTTATAGAGGTAACATTGGTTAATACAATTATATCATTTTCAGGTGTACATTATCATTTGACATCTGTATATTCTATTGTGTGTTTACCACCCAAAGTCCAGTTTCCTTCAGCTACCACATATTTGATCCACTTTACCACTTCACCCTCCCCTTACTCCTCTATATTTGACCCCCGTTATCCCATCTACCTCCCCTCTCCTCCCCCACCTCGCTAGTAACCACTACTCTGTAGTCCTCTGGTAATCACTACTAGCCTATAGTCCATGTCCATGAGTCTCTTTGTCTTGCTCATTTGTTGCCTTTAGGTTTATATCCCACATATAAGTAATATCATGTGATTTTGCCAAATTGTTTTCTAAAAAGTTATACTAATACCAGTTCACAGCAATGCATGTTTGTTTCATCACAACTTCATTGATTGGAATATTTTAATTTTAGTAATTTCTACTTTATTAAACAAAAATTATACCTTGTTTTAATTTGCACTTCTTTGATTATTAAATAGGTCACATAGTTTTAAAATGTTTAGAAGCCATTTGTATGTCTTTTGTGTTCTATTTATTTCCTTATTTACCTATAGTTTTTTTTTCTTTAATGAGTTCTGCCTTTTTATCATATTTATTGCAAATTTTTTTTCACAGAGTATTGGGCAACTTTTAATTCAGTTTATTTTGGGTTTTGGTGTGTAAAAACTTTAAATGTTTCCATAGTCCAATTTCTCAGTATAAATCTTGTGATTTATTTCATTGCTTTTGAGTTTTAAAAACTCTCCTATACATACCAGAGATACAGTAAATTTCTTCTTAAGTAAGGAAAATTTAACCTTGTTTTCATGATATTTGTTTGTTCTTTTGATTTTAGGTTGGCTGTGGTGCTGGAAATAGTGTTTTTCCAATTCTGAACACTTTGCAGTGAGTTTTAAAGTTTTCTTCTAGAAAATGTTGCATATGTATGGGATGTTGAGAAGTTCTGGAAAAATGTTGTTATATATATGACAGTAGTGTGTTCTTGTTCCCATGTAAACAATGACTAAGGCAAATTCAAAAGTAGTGTCTTAGTCTTAGTGTTCAATTTAAAGTGAACTGGGACTTACTCTGAAAACAGTATTTCACAGCCATGGGTTGTCCACCACAGACTGAAGTATTTTTTTACACTCGTGTGTGTGCATGGATGAGATTAAAAAAAAAAAAAAAAAAAAAAAAAGCAAGAGATTTGATCCTTCCTCTAAACTGTGAATTGCTGAACTTTTGATATTTAATTTGCTCCTCAAAGACATGCAATTGTCATTTTACACATAGAGAATTGAATTTAAAGGTTATGCCATACCCCAGATAAAACCATCAGATGTCAAATTATTGTCTCTAGACTTGGAATTCTTTGGAGGTAATAGCAGCTAACTCTAAGACTCAAAAAAGCAGAAGTAAATGATAGGAACAGAGATGTTCTGACTTGCTCCTCCTGTTTACCACCTCACATATATGTATTAGTATTTCCATGATGAAGACACACCTTACAAAACTTTTCTAACACCTTTTACCTATGGCTAGTCTGTCAGGTTTGTTTTTTTGTTGTTGTTGTAGTTTGTTTACCTAATAGCTTTCATATTATTTTTTCATTACAAAATCAACATAAGCACATTCTAGAACATTTCCATTATAGGAAAAGGGGAGAAAAATCACCCATAATCCCCACTATTCTAACATAGCTGCTGACAGAATTTTTATTATAATTCCTTTCAGTCTTTTCTCTATGCATATTTTTAAATTTAACAATGCTAATTTTTAACTTTTGTTATGAAAATGTAAAAGCATTCAGAAAAATAAAGAGTATTACACAGCAAATCCCCATATATCCACCACCTCAATTCAACAGTTATTAACATAATGCCAACATCATGACATTTTATCTTTAATATAACATGTCTTATGACGTATCTCAAAAAATTCAGGACATTCTCTAATACTATTATAAATGTAATATAATGAATAGTAAGTAGTTCCCTAATAACATCAAATAACCAGTTAAAGTGGACAGGCAGAAGTGCTGCTGTGAATGGCCTTTCTCTTTTTGTACTTTTTATTTTCCCTTTTTCAATTTCTGGGCTGAAATTTCCTGTTCTTTTATAGCATATAATCAGGTTCCTTCATCCCAGTTATTTCCAAGCTTATAATACACATACGTCTACTACATTGACATTTGATTATATGGTACTTTAGGCTCAGCTCAAGGTATTATTTAGCATGTCATTTCCTATGTCTTGTCTCTCCAACCACTTTATATATTCCTTGAGGTTGACAACATATTTTACCCTAATCTATTTTTCAGATAGCCTAGCCATACAATATAGATTGGCAGAGCTCAATACATATTGACTGATTAATATCTGATTCCCCACTTGTTAGTTGTATTTTTCCCTCTCTACTTCTCCCTCCAACTAATAATGGCAAGCTCTTGCCTCTTCATTCTTTGTCTCTTCTTTGCTGTATCTTCTTTTTTGCTTCATATCTATATTTTAGAAATCATTGCAGCTTAATAACTTGAGATAATTAATTCATCTTTAAAAGGCAACCAGTGATTAACCTTCCAAAGGAAGGATTAGACTTTTTTCCTCCACCTAAGAAATTATGTTTTTTTTTACTTTTATAGAGTATAGGATTAATGTTTTACATTTTCAGAATATTTTACCATAATTAGACCTCCAGAATTGAGAGGTCATATCGTTCTCCAAGGATCATTTAATTGTTAAACCCCCTGCCAAGAGAGCGCTTGGTGGTGTGGTAGTGGTAGTGATATTTACACCTGCTCGCTGAGAGAAGAGCCAAGGCAGTCAGCTGATTTTATAGAAAAGCTCTGGAAAGTCTTTGAGTGGTCACAAGACTTCAACTTGAGCTGCTGATGCAGTAGGAATTCAGCCTCAGCGGTTATGCTGCCACTCTGGTAAGAAATATGGCAAATGGCCCAAGCTTTCCTTTAACTACTAGACTATTCTGTATCTTGAGGGTGTTTAGTAACCACTACCCAAAGGTAGACTACATACTTTTCATAATGAGCTAAATGTGCCAATGTCCAGAGAAGCATTTTGAGTTAAATGAAAGTTTTCATAGAACCTCGTTAAGTTCTTAAGTTCTTAAGTTCCTGAAAGGTAGAGGCAAATCTTCCTTTAATAATATGATAAATCATTAAGAATAAAAGCAACAGCAACAATATAATAATAATGACAAACATTTATTTGGTGCTTACTCTGAGTTAGACACCTTTCTAGAAACTTTTTTTTATATGAATCCATTCAGTCCTCACAGCCACCTTATATGCTATGTTTGTTTATGTTTTAAAGATGAGGAAACAAACTTACAGAAAGATTAAGTAACTATTCCAAGGTCATACAAATTAATGGTAGAGCCAGAATTCAAATTTAAGGCAGTCTGGTTCCAGAGCCCTTGCCCTTAGCCATCATATCGCATAGTGCTATATACATCTGAGTGTTTATTGAGAATATTTCAAATAATTGTGACAATCCATCAAATTACGAGTCACAAATTTATGGATTTCATAGGTGCTGCAATAAAGCACTGTTTTTGTATGAGACAGATGAGAAAAGACAAGCAGTGCAAGTTTTCACTTTGATTCAGTGCTGGTTAACTTTTCATAACCAAGTTTTATTCCTCATACTTCAACTTATTTGGATACATCTTAAGTCGAATGTCAATCCTTAGTGCCACAGAATGAATGTGTTATACAGTATTGATCAATGAGTAGCATTAAGAGTGTAATCTGAGCCTGGGTGAGGTTTTGCTAACTGCATATTTGTGCTTGTATTCCATATTTATTTAGAAGTCCTACTTTTTTTAAATGCCTCCTGATCAAATTAGAAGTTCTAATTATGTGCTTCACGGCCCACCTGCATATCCTACCACATACCAGTTTCAGCTCTTGGAATCAACTCCATTTCTCATCCTTGGTGTGAGACTCCCACCTCTAAACCATTATACCACTTCCCCTTCTCCCCACTTAGCAATGCTATCCCCCTACTTCAAAATTCCTAAGACTTACAGCCTCTGGGCACCTGCCCTATCCACTTTCCTATAATAACTGTATAAAACCAACCATGCCTCCAAGTACACTATAAAATCTGCAAAAGCCAGGACCATGCTTATAATTGCTGTTAAATTACATACTGATCTCTTTCTGTGGTTCAGACATGGTACTAAGCAACATGATGCAAGAATTATTTGATACCAGCATACAAGGGATGATCAGGAAGGATAAAGTATACACCTGCCCATTAATAACCATGGTCTAGCCATTGTTCCTGAATTTCAGATGAAGGCCAAACAGAACCTAAGTTCAGTGGAGGCCAATTAAAATTAGTCAGAATTTTCATATAGATAAACATCCTCACCCAAGCCTGAAAAAAAAAAAAAAAACTCTGAATTTACTTTATTTACCTCTTGTAAATGAAGCACTAAGTCTTGAAGAAGTTTAGTCAAATTCACCGAGTTAATAAGTAGCAAATCTAGGATTTAAAGGCAGATCTGTTTGGTTCCAAAAGTCTTACCCTTGCTTTTTATTACATAATTTCATTTACTACTTTGTATTCTAATGCTTGGTACATATATGAGGCTCAGTAAAAGTTTGACAATAACTTGAAAAGATAGCTAAGAATTAACATATTAGTGTTTTATTCTTTAGAAGTTGTATTTATGTGCTGTTATATGTATATATGTTTTTCTGTCCTATCAGGGCTCCAGGGGCCCGCCCAGGATCCAAATGAGTTGTACACACAGGAAGAGGAATGAAGCACCAAGGGACACAGGGGTCTGAGTATCCTTGGAGAAGAGTAGCTAGGAGTAGAGGCAGAGAGGAAAGAGTGCCTGTGAGGGGTAGGAGGAGGATGAAGCAGTGCTGATGGATGACCCTGACCTTGGAGCTTTCCTATATGAGAGTAGGATGGGATATAAGGCAGATAGGCCCTAGTAGTAGAGAGCCTTAAAACCATGACAGGAATTTGAAAGTTACCCTGTAATTAAAGATAAGTGTTTGAGACAATGCTGATTCAGTAGCAATACAAAGGCCAGCCATATACCACTATAGAGAACAATACCTACAAAGAAGAAATGACATGCCAAGTGTCATCCAAAATTTCTTTTTAAGGAAGTACTTATTAACTTGTTCAAGCCTACAGTTTCCTTTCTTTGGCATTCTGAGCATTTCTAGGTTCTAGATTTAAATATTTCTTTTATTTTCATAGGAATGCTCCAGAGTCCTTCCTTTATTGTTGTGATTTTGCTTCTGGAGCTGTGGAGCTAGTAAAGGTAAGCCTTATGTTTTTTTTTAAAAGAAAGCCATATAAGAATATGATTTATTTGCTGTTGAAGCGTTTTTTGTTTTGTTTTGTTTTTGGAATGTTTCTTCATCAAATATTATCTGTGACCATTTTTAACTGGGCTTTTGCTGTTCTTGGAATCATGCCGTCCAACTAATGTTTAAAATATGACCCTAAAAAATTGTTTTGAATTTAACAGAGTTGAAAGGACTGGTACACCTAGAAAGGCAAACAGCTTCTACAAGGTGATCTTTTACATACTTGTGTCCCTAGAGCCATACACATATTCTGGCACATAGTAGGCACTCATTAAATTTAAAAAAATGTTTTCAATGCCTAAAAAGACATATATCACAAAACTAAAATATCCTAAACTGTAAGGGAAACAATGGGGAACCTGGACTTACTTGACCAGTCCTCAGGTGCTGGTGAGCATGACCTTAGCAAGAGAAATAATGTTAGGAAAAGGAAAAGGAAAGGAAATTCTTCTAAAAAAAATGTATAGTAAAAATGTAGAACATAATTTCTGATAATGAGTAGTAGTTACTCATTGTAGACATTTTCTAAAATACTGAAATAAAATTCACCTATAATTATACTTCCTGGAGTTCCAGGGTGAATCGGTGTTAATATTTTGGTGTATATCCTTCTAATATTGTTTTTGTAGACAGATTTTGTGTGTGTATGAGTGTGTGTGTGTGCGCGCGCATGTGTGCGTGTTTGTGCTGTAATACAATTTCTAAAAATAACAGTTTTATTGAGATATAGTTTATATCCCATAAAATTCACCATTTTAGAGTATACAGTTCAGTGATTTTTTCGTATATTCACAGAGTTGTGCAACCATCACCATTATTTAATTTTGATTATGTAGTATAAGATATTTATATTTGAAGCCAAAGGCGACATGGAACAAGCAGTGGGAGAGAGCTGAGGAGCAAGCAGCTCAGTGCCTCTGATGTAACACAGGCTAGGCTTCTGACAGCACTGCCTACTGACTCATAAAGACTACCCTACTCAGCTTTTAAAATTAAAGAGGGGTTGCAAAGAATATTTGTTATCAAGACCAAGTGTTAGACTTAATTTTTTTACAGCAGCTTTTGAAATAGGCTGACATAATACTGAATTGAAAATAGAGTACATTCAAATTTATAGAGGAAAGGCACTTGGGAGAAGTAAAAAAAAAAAAAATGACCTTTTTATTTTAAGGAAAATACTAGAAGTCTGCTAACTACTTTTTTTTCTTCTTTTTATTCCTTTATCATGACAGTCGCACTCATCCTACAGAGCAGCCCAGTGTTGTGCCTTTGTTCATGATGTTTGTGATGATGGCTTACCCTACCCTTTTCCAGATGGGATCCTAGATGTAATTCTTCTTGTCTTTGTGCTCTCCTCTATTCATCCTGACAGGTGAATAAAGACAAAAGGGCAAAGCAAATGTGTAAAGCCCCTTTATCAGTAGTAGTTTTTAGAACTATCAAAGCAAAAATGACAATTCTTGAATTTATGATTTAGGGAACTATATTATGTATAATATGCAGCCTTTTAAATGCAGTGTTTCCTTTCTTCAGACTTTCAGAAAGAAACTGGTCATACTACTTCATTAGTGAGCTTTCTGTCACTGTCAGAATGAAGTGAACATATTCTGGCAAGACACATACCCATTAAAAGTGACAGTGCTTCAGGGAAATTACAAATTCAGAACAGCCTAATAGACTCCCAAGAGGAAGATTGTACTTAGTGATCAGAAACAAACATCTCTGATTTAGCATTTTACCAAATGTTCATGAAGAGGTAAGTTGTGAATCTGATTGACTTCACACAGGTCTGTCAAGGGGCTTTAAAACAGTTGTTTTAAAGAAGCCCACTAGGGAATTAGGGGTTATCAAGATTTACCAGATTAATTTAGAACTTTTATAATCTGAGGTTGGCCTAGTACCATTATTTAAATGTTTATGACTTAAATTATTTTGTTCACACACAGCGTTTTGAAACAACAACCGTAGCTTTTCTCCAAAGAGGAAGCATAAAAAGATATTACCAGCAATTGAAGTGGTCACTTTTCTTAGAATTCTCAATGCATATGTATTAAGGTATAAGTATGGTGTAGGGGGTCGTACCTTGTAAGCTTTCTTAAAATTAAGTATTTTGCTGTCTTGGTAGATTCAGCTCCAGGAAAGAGCTTCTGTCAGTAGAGACTTGGCATCAACTACTTTTTGTTTGATGGGTGTGACCCTTTCCCAAATAAACTGAGTTGCCATGTGCTTCTTTTTCTACAATTACAAGGTCACTAGGACCCATTACAGTCCTTTAACTTTTCATTCAGAGACGAGCACTTTGATTACTTGTAGAAAACAAATTAGATTTCCAAATAAATCTGAATGAAAGATATATTTGCACCTGGTGAGATATATAAGATTCCACGAAGCTGTGTTTTCCTCCTAGTTTCTATAATCTATTTCTTTCTGCTAATCTGTTTAGACTATTGGCATTATTCGGGTACTGGTAAAAAGATGTCATCTATGTATTTTGTTTCATAGTTAAAAGGATGAATAATTAAAGGATGGAGTAGGTGGATAGAGAGCAAGACTTTCTATTTGACACCCATAACAGGAAATGTTTAAATTCCAAATAAGACCACAAAAAGACTATTCAAAATTAGTTAAGATAATGTATTTTCTCATTATTTGAATTGAATGCTAAAAAGAAGAAGAAGCAGATGTCAGGAAGTTTGCTTTTATAGTCTAGTATGTTCATTCTATTTATTTATTATAAAATAAATTTAGATGTATCATGTCAATAGCCACTTTCTTACCTACATGGAAATGATCAAAAATAAAGTGAATGAGTAGAAGGAGGGCAGTACTAAGTGAAACAGCAAGGCAGTATCTTTAGGGTCATTTAGGACTGTTGTAGTAGATTCAGCCCCAGGAAAGTTCTAGAAGAGTGGCTTCTTGCCAGCTTGGAAAATCCATGCACAAATGAACAGCAGATGATTCAGCTAGACCTTGAGTCTGGTGATAGTGGTGGTGGGGGGCGGTTCTTAGCTTTAAATAGGAATAAACCATAGGGGGCTGTAAAAGAAGAGCTAATTGTCCTTCTTGTTATTAAATTAAACAAAGTATAATATGTTTACCACAGATCCAAGCATAGAGTAGGCTGTCCATAAATACTCATTTTTTAAATCTCTTTTTTTCCTTCCCTTCTCCCTCCATTTAAAGATAGGTGAGGATAGCAGAGTTGGCCCAAGTCAGATAAAGAAAGAAAAGGGTTTTTTTCCCATTCTTGTCTTGTCCATCTCACTCCCAGCCCACCGCCACCTGTAGTTCTCAGGAACTGATTTTGGAAGTGCATTATGAGCCAAGACGGGATGATCGAGAAAAGCAGCTCCCCACCCCTTGCCTTTACCCACAACCCCAGATGTTAAAGGATAGCTGGGAAGAAAGGATTTGCAGAAGGATGTGGCTACATTTTAAAGTACACATGACCTTTGAACAACATGGGGGTTAAGGATGCTTGACCCCGCCACCCTGCACGCATAGTTGAAAATCCACTTGTAACTTTTGATCTCCCCAAAACTTAACTACTAATAACCTACTGGAAACCTTCCTGATAATATAAACAGTCAGTTAATACATATCTTGTACACTATGTCTTTATACTGTCTTCCTCTAATAAAGTAAGCTAGAGAAAAAATATTTTAAAAATCATGAGAGAAAATACATTTACAATAGTATGCTGTATTTATTGATACCATAAGCTTACATCATCTGTTTATAAGATGAATTATCTGTCAGTACCTATATCAATATTGTCTTACATTACACAAAACACTGTAGATATTATACATATTACACTTGACATCAAAAATGAACAGATAATGAAAAAATTCATATTTATTTATAGGTATAACAATATATGTATTGATAGTGAAGAAGTAGCAGTATGATTGCTTTATGGTAGTTTAGTGTAATCAGTACAATTACTTCACAGTAGTAAGGAAATCTCCAAAAAAATTTCCACTATATTTATTTTTTAAAAAATCATATAAGTGAAACTACATAGTTTAAACCTATATTCTTCAAGGGTCAACTGTATTTGGTTCTTTCTTTTTCTGCATTTTTGTCTCATGCTTATTTTAATAATAATTGCAGAAAAAGACTTTTCTCTATACATAAAACATTTATTCTGAAAGTGAGTATTTTAAGGTTTAGCTATGGTTTTATTTAATTGCCAAAGCCTAAGGATATAAGCACAGTGTGAAAATAACCTATAGTAAAATAAACCCAAAAAAAAAGATTTTTTTTCCCTTTTATATACTTACAGTCTAGATTTTTAAAGAACTTTTTATTTAATCATACCATCTCTGTTATATTTCATTTTCATATTTGCTTTCATTTATAACTATCTACTTCCTTTATAACCTAATATAATCTGGATTTGCATCCCATTATCCCATTGAACAGTGTTTTAATTGGAAAGAATTTACAGATTATCTAATCCATACCCTTCATTTTTTAAATAAGGTAATCTCAGATGCTTTAAGTAGCATGGATAAAGCAGAGACGGCAAGGACTGAGCACACTAACTGCTATTTACCTATCTTTGCCCAGGGCAGACATCAGTTAACTGATTTTGTACTCTGATCATCATTCCCAGTGAACCCTAAGAATCCTTCTCAATAGAGCTCTGTAGTCAGCCAGTGTCAATCACTGGGCATTGATAAAAGATCTGAAATCTTTGCTGTCTCTTGCCCATAATCATATATAAAGCCATGAACACTTAACCAAAAACATTAAGTCAAGAGCAGTCACAAGGGATAGTGTTTGATGGGGAACCAGATGAGTAGAATAAATAATAAAAGAAAGAAAGTAGCAGCTTCTCAGTATTGAGCTGGGACTTGCAGTGCGAATAGAATTTAAATAGGCAAAGAGTAAGGAAGAGAGAATTCTTTGAGGAGAAAACACATGAACAAAGGCATGGACTGCTCAGAGCCAACCATATAACAGTTTGGCTAGAGTTGATACTTCAGATTAGGAAGTAGTGGGAAAGAGGTTGGAAAGATTAATTGAGGTCAGTTGTAGGAGATCTTAAGGGCCCAATTAAATTCAGATTTTATCCTATGGATTAAAACTATGAACATTTATGAGCAAAGGAATGATGTGAGAAAACCATCATTTTAAGCAGAATAATTTATCAATAATATGCAAAAAGAATTGACAGGGAGAATAATAAAGCATGTTAGGAAGCTATTGTTTCCAGGCCTGAGGAAGTAGCAGTTTGTACTAAAGGAGTACAAATGGGAAACGAGATACAGAATATCAAAGATGTCATTAAAAAAAGAAGACATAGAATTTGATGACCAAATGGTTGTGGAGAGAAAAATAAAAGGGGCTAATGATGTCTCTGAAATGTTACACTTTGGTGAAAGATGGTACCTTTGAATTAAATAAGTCAGGATAAAAGGAGCTTTTGGGCAGGCAGATGATCCCTGTTTAGACATATACAATTTGGAATGACTTTGGTATGTTTTTTATCATGCAAGAAAAATGAAGCAACTTCCATTTTTAGAACTACCTTACTTTGCTATATATATCAGAAAATGTCTAGGTGGTTTTGCAGTTTACCTTTGACATCATATATTAAGCTCATTGGCATCATACGCTCTGGTCATTTTGGTGATTTCTTAATACTCCAGGCCTTTTGAATTTAGCAAATTGGTGTCCTTTTTCTTTCCATACAAAATACTTTTGTTTTTGTTGCCCTTATTTTTGTGGCTTAGATTTCTTTGTCCTTATTGAGCTTTTCTTATTTTATCTTTAAGAATGTTAAGTGTGTCATATAAAACAATATTTCTGCAAAAAGTATCTTGCTCTGTTTTCAAAGGATGCAAGGTGTTATAAACCGACTGTTCAAGTTACTGAAACCTGGGGGAATGCTGTTATTTCGGGACTATGGAAGATATGATAAGACTCAGCTTCGTTTTAAGAGGGGTAATAATATATTCAGTTTGGAATTATTTTTCTGTGTTTTAAAAAATGCCTCATTTATATTTCATGTCAAGGTTTTTTTTAAGGAACACTAAGTTTCTCTTCTCATAATTATTTCTTTTTCAGGGCATTGTTTATCTGAAAATTTTTATGTTCGAGGAGATGGTACCAGAGCATATTTCTTTTCAGAAGGTATGCTTATCTAAAAGAGGAAATAATTAGCTGTAAAAACTCTCTTTGGTTATTGTTTGCAGAGATCAAACTCAAAAGCTCTAAAAATTATGTCTCAATAGTTGATTACACATTACACTATGTCTTCACACTTTGGTGACTATTCTACATAAAAGCTTAAAAATGGCCTTTTTGCCTTCTAATCCTTTTCCAGTTAAAACTGCTCTAAGTAATCACTTGTTCTGTCCTTATATCCAAATGAAGTTATAGTCTGTTCCATTTTGGAGATGGTGTTAGTCCAGATATGAAAAAATTGATAATATGCCACCGCCATAGGAAGGAATATGATTTTAAGAGTCCTTAGAAAATTACTTATCAAAAAAAAAAAAAAAAAGAAAGAAAATTACTTATCTCTTGTCAACTTTTCATTTTTAAACAGTATTTAAGATGAATCTTGTATTCAAGGAATTTCCCCAAACATATGTTAGAACTATTGTAATGTGCCATTTGGGACCTCTGCAAACCAACAAAAACTCAAATGGGGCATCTTTCAAAATACTGAAAGCTGTGACCAATAGTGTTGTATATCTGTTTATGCTTGCTGTGTTAACCTGTTTGTACTTGGTGTATTTGTGTGAAGCAGAAGAAACCCACTTGGTTTCACATGTTTCCTTCACCAATTTATACTGGAGAGTATTTCTTAGTATAAATGAAATTTAGATGGTCAGTCATTCCATTTAATGTTCCATGTTATTGACTGCCCTCCCACTCAGTTATATGTCATATATTTGATTGCCATTTTTGTCCCACAGGGGAAATCCACAATATGTTCTGCAAGGCTGGGTTAGACGAGAAGCAAAATCTGGTTGATCGTCGCTTACAAGTTAATAGGAAAAAACAAGTGAAAATGCATCGAGTGTGGGTTCAAGGCAAATTCCAAAAACCATTACAATTGACTCAAAAAAGCTCCAAATTGGTATTTTCACTTTTTTCTCATAGCTGAACTATGTTCCATGTTAAGGTACAAACCAGAGGACCACACTATTCAAAGACTTCTGTAACTCTTTTATTTTTGAAGACAATCAGAAGAGAATTTATAAATTCTGTTTTTTATCATAGGTGAACCTTTTTGTGTATTTTAAGCACATATAAATTATTTGGAAAAGTACACCATATTCACCATTTTCAAGACTTAATATGATCAAGCTTGTTTGGGTTTATTATGTCTAACCATCTTGTTTGTTCTTTGAGTTTTTTAAGCATTCAATTAAATTACTGATATGTCAGATGATTCTGAGGAACCATAATCTGCCTGCCATATTTTAGAAGTGGAAAAAATCATCTACGCTATTTGTTTATTAGTCAAAAACAATTTAACTCTCCTTCAGTGTTATCTGGTAGTAGAGAAGCATCTTGCCTTGTTTCTAGGGAGAATCATAAGCCCAAGATGAAGGTGTGTTGTTTTTGTTTTATTGTCTGCTTTCCCCAAAACATTTTATTTTAATTCAGAAACTGGTGTTTGAAATAGGATTTTAGTTTCTCTTTTCTTTTCTAAAATTGGGGAAGTATGACCCATGCTAACATTATTTTCAGACTATTAGGTGTACAAGTTGTTGTAAGTTCTCTTTAAGACAACTGTTATACCCAAGAAAATTCTTAAATTGTAGCAATTAAAAATTTATTTACAACCTTGCCTCAAAAAGGATATAAGTTGGCTTGGAAATTGTACTTTATAAGAATGGAGTTTCTAAGATTGGTCTTTCGTTTGTTACACAACATTTATTGGGTACTTACATTGGGCTGAATTATGTGGAATAATAAAATAAATAAAGACCCAGCCCTGTCTTCAGAGAGCATAAATAGTATCTATCTGGAAAAGCAAAATGTGCATATCTCAAGCCTCTAATCAAGAGTTAATATATGAACAAATACTCAAATAGAGATTTTATCGGCTAGCAGGTTTTGATTACAAGGCACAGAAATATGGAAGAAATGAACACACTCTCTTGAAAGAACTGCCATTGAAATTATACAATTTCCACTGTTTTTCCTTTTGACTTCACTTAAAATTCAGTTTTCTGGAAGAATGTGATCGGTCCAACTTGGGTCATGGAATATCTCTTGACAGGCTGGGGCAGGGCATCTTAATTGATGGCACCACCAAAATGTGTGGAATGGAAGAAAATTCCTCAAAGGGAAATCAAGACACTGTTATCAAAAAAAAAAAAGAAGAAGAAGAAGAAGAGGGGAGAGATGATGCCCGGTCACAAACAACATGTCACATGGTGGTCACAGTGGTAACAGCGGTTCCACAGAGAGAGAGATTACTGTAGGAAGGAAGTGGGGAGAATCAGGGTTCTGGGAGGAAGTGAGTCTCAGGCTAGTTCTTGAACATACATTCTCAGAAGGTGGTGAGAAAACAAGAGTATATAGTATGGGACGTTTATGATGAAGAAAAGCGGGGAAAAGATAGGGAAGGGAATCAGTTTGTAGACAGACTTGAAAAGAGGGCCCATTGGGCTCTAGTTTCCGGACTGAGGCCATCTAAAGTTCATTTGTTTCTGTGTTACCCTTGTTATGGCTTGTTATAAATGTTATTTAGAGAAGTTGATTGAGGTGTCATCTGTAGAATGGAATACAGTGAAGTCAGAGATCAGGGACAAGGAAGACTACATAATGGTTTTTGCACACACTTGCTTTGGTAGCAAGTCTTCAGAAATACACAATCAAGGTTTGTTTAAACACGCATCAGTCAGTAAAATAGAAAGTTAAAATTTGCCTGAGACTCTTAACTCAGTTGTATTTCATAATTAAAGTATACATTTAAAAGCCAAACTAGTAATGAAAGTATTACATACAACAAGGGCAGTTAGATAAGTTAATGTTGCTATGGGAACCCCAGCAGATCGTGTGTCTCAATTTAAAAATCATGGCCCAAGGTGGTTTCAAAAACAACAGAAGGTAAAATTATTCTCACATTCTCACACATGTAAATTGTACTGTCTCTCTTAGTTCTAAATAGCAAATTCAAGCCAGCCTCTTGACTGGCACAGTAAAATTCAGCTTCGTGTCTTTCTATAGTGTATTACAGCATGTAGTTAACCTTTAGAAACTTCAAAAATATATCAACCAAATTTGGATTGTGAGACACAAACTGGGTTCTTCTGGGCTCTGTCTAGCACAGACATCCTATTCCCCATTGCTGCACAGTCGGGCCTTTTCTACCAGTGTCTCAAGCTTGTATGGTCAGTCCTTCTCTCCCTTGGCCTGCCCAAATCGACCTCCTACTTAGAGAGTGCTGTTAGATAAAATGTCGATTTGGGGCAGAAAGAGAAAAAAGGAGAAAGACCTGATTTGGAATACTGCCTATAAATATTAAGAAATCATAAAGTGTTACAAATGTATCTTCTTGGGTATTAGTTTGAAATGTTTGGTAACTGCATGACATTCTAATTTTCCACTTATGTTTATAAAGCTAAGACCAGTTAGTTAGGCAGAGTTTGATATTTAAAAAGTTGTCTTCCGAGGGAACTGAATTTGAAAAAGACCAGTTTCTTTCTAACAGAAAAAAAATACATTCTTTCTTCTTACAATACAGAAACAATGAAATATGCTATATTAAAAATGTACCCTCCATTTTTCTCCATTTCTAAAAATTCACTTTTGATCATTTTCCAAATGTAAAAATTCTCACACACGAAAAACTGTTTGAGAAGGTTGTGAGAAAGCCAAGGTAACAGTTTCTATTTTTAAAAGTTTTGCATTCAGTATGACACATTTGTCGTATTGAAACAGCCAGTTAATTTTGACTTCTGAGAACTTATTTGCTTTGTTTGTCTCAGTTCCATATGCTTTGTCTCTAACTAATGTACACGTCGAGGTTTCTTCCATTATGCAATCTAAGTCGTAGCTATACTCTATACATGAAAAGCCATCCATATATGCAAGAGCTGCCCCTCCTGGACATCTGAACCATTTAGACTGTTAAACTACAGGTAACTTAAATTCTTGCCCCCCAACTGCTATGCTCCATTCGTGTGGTTTTTCAACTCATCAAAGCCAAGTTCTGAAGCCTGAATACATCACACATTGTCACTTCTAACTGGTTTTAATGTTTGTTTATTATGCTCCTCACTAGTGCAGCTAACTTCATATTTGCATCACTAATAGACCTCTTTCAGAAGCTCAGCTACTGCTTCCTGCCTCTATTAGTCATTAGTAGACATGTTGCTTGGGTATTTTCCCCCACTTGTGAAAGTGCATTGTAAATTCTAAAGCACTGAATACTTACTTGTGAGATATTGTTATTAATAACAGCATTTACAATCAATGAGGCAGCATACGGAGTACTCCAGCACCAGAAACTTTTTCAGTGGTTTTATGAGCTCTTGTGAGAAAGACAGTTAAGATGCTGTGGAAAAGTGTTGCCTTGTAGTCGGACAAGAAGCATGGGTCCTAGTTCCTGTTGAACCGCTTAGCTACTCTTAATTTAGCCCTGAGTGCTAAGTTTTTTTTATATATTACACTTTTATATACTTCATTATTACTTAATTTAATTCTCAAACTCCTAGGAATTAGTTTTTATTATAACCATTTAAGAAACAAGATGATGACTCTGAGATATGGAATAACTTGCCTAGGATATCACCACTAGTCAGTGGTAGAGCCATAATTTGGACCCAGAACTGTCTGATTCCAAAACCTCTACTCTCATTGGTGCACTTTTAAATTATTTTTTAAGTAACAAATGCACTTTTAATTGATCTACAGATAAAAACTACTCAGTAGTGTCTGTAACCATTTTGGCCCCTAAGCTGTTCGAGCCGTACCCTGAACAGTGTTGAGGAAGAGGGTTAACTTGTTATTTTCATTACTTCACTTCATCCGCGGTATTAGAAAAACAAGGCATGATGTCAGTTTAGATGAAATGCATGGCTGGCAGCCTAATCCAGTCCCTATATTCTATATTTTTTCTTTAGTTCTTCTACTTTGTTGATGTAAACTTTCATGGCATCTTCTTTGGAAGTCCCTTTCAGCTCATTCCAGACATCCCACTTGACCTTTTCTTTGAAGTCCAACATCCCAGCCATTCTGTATTTATGTCACCCACAGTCGCTTGTTTGTAGCATCTGTAGATGAACAGCACCTCATCATCTGCTGGCTTGGTCTTGAGTGCTTACCATCCTCAGCATCTTTGTCAGACTCAGTCTGAGACATGCTGGCAGGGTTGGTTGAAAGGATTCCAAAGATCCCACGGAGGTGGCAATGAGCAGGAAGCGGTGTCATTGGTGCACTTTTAATTGATAGACTCAAATGCTGCTCAAAAAGCTGCTAAAGAAAGAGGTTCTGAATCAGGTGGAGAATTATAGCAATGGATGGAAGTTTGGACCTGACAGACTTTGAGGTTATGGCTCATTCTAGATCTAGTGATTCTATAAAATAAGTAAGTCGCACTTGTCCACAGTAACAAACGGGGAAGGAAAAGAGGAAAAGGAAACAAGAGGAATGACAAAGCAAAAGCTTTCAATCAGTTCTTTTCAGCATTCTATATATGTTCCATTCTGCTCTTGCTCCACCTGCTTCAGGTTTTGGCCTCCAGCCTT
This sequence comes from Macroglossus sobrinus, assembly GCA_004027375.1. Lineage (NCBI taxonomy): Eukaryota > Metazoa > Chordata > Mammalia > Chiroptera > Pteropodidae > Macroglossus > Macroglossus sobrinus. The sequence goes on from PVKZ01000307.1 coordinate 74,157, forward strand.
CCACTTGGCTTCCTTACAAGTAAGCAGGGCACCCAATACTTGCATACTCCTCACTTAAAAAAGAAAATGAATCTGTACTGCGAGGAGGTGGGGGGGGGGCTTTAAATATCTTCAAACGGATGCAGCTCTAGCGTAATCTAAAATATGTGAATCCAGGGAATGTCACTAATAGAATATGAGTGAAAACATCTTTATTTAAAACATATGTATATTAATACCAATTCAAGCATGAAATATTTCTTGGAATATGGTCTGGGATTTAAGAGGCACAAAGGTACAAGCAGTATGGCTTTGGTATAGTTATGAATAGAAGTAAAATAACAGTTGTATCTTCATTTATAATGTATCGATATTGTGTCCTCATAACTACAGAGGAGAGTGGATGCCAAAATCTGTCTTTCGTTAACATATGCCTTAAGTGACAAGGAAGAGTGTTGAAGACAGAATTTCTTTTCCTCTGAGTATGAATCAGCAACATGCAGTAACAAGCAAGTAATAATAGTTCTGCTGTGAGTGCCTACAGAGCATAAGAAAAAAAAAGAAACTGAAAAGGCAAGTGCACCTGCTGGAGAAGCCCTGGAGGCTACAGAGACCAGCTCCCTTGAGCGCCATCCTGAAGTATCTCAGAGCACAATGACCTTAATTCAGGCAAGCCAGGTTGGCATGAGATGGATGAAGCACATTAAAACCTCCAGATGGTCAAAGACAGCCCACCCTCAGCTGCCCCTGGAGCTCGTCAATGGCAAGCTGTAAGGCACCACCAGTTGTCCAAGAGTTTAAAACAGCTGCTTGGATTCTATAGTGCATAAAGTTTCACAACCATTTAACCTTTAGTAGGAACAGCTAGAGGCAGGTGAATAAATAAATAAATACACATTAACATTTGAGGGGGAGGAAAATATTTCTTCCTCTACCCTTCTAGGCTAAGACATCCCTGTAATAAAGAGAGAGATTAACAGGAGAAAAACAAAAGTTTAGTAACATCTATACCTTCTGTATACATAGGAGAGACCCCAGGAAAACTGAGTAACTGCAAAATAGCCCAAACCATTGCCTTAAATGCCATCTCCAGCTAAAGGCAAAAGATGTTGGATTTGCAGAGCCAGTTATAGGAGGTTACCAGGAAAATCATAGTAGATAAAAGGTTGTTATGCAGATTTTAGTTCTAGCCTTCCCAATTTGATAAGTTTCTAGAGATTTAGTCATCCTCTTCTTGGTACAGAAAGGGAAAGGCCCTTACAAATGGAGATTTCCTTTATACGGGTAAAAGTCTCTTTAAAAAGGGTAACTTCTCAGTTTCCAGAGCTTTTGCTATGTCTGCTGTTTCCAAAAAGTAATCAGCCTAAAATAATCCTTATGTCCAAAAATCGTAGTTTGGGGTGACAAATTCTGCTCAGTTTTGCATTGCATAAGGAGGAAAAGATCAATACTTTAAGAGCACATGGTTACAAAATCCTATTGTAATGGGTCATGAGAACTTATGTATTTAAGATGGCGATGTGTAATGGGTCATGAGAACTTATGTATTTAAGACAGCGATGTAAGATCTAAGATGGCGGAATGGAAAATTTTAAATTCCCCCAGCAAGGTAGACTGCAATCCCTTCTGACCAAGGGCCGGAATTCTCCACCCAGACATCCTATTTGCTTGCATAAAGGTCAGGCCATAATCAGGCCATATGGTTAGCCAATAAGGAACTGCAACCTGTCCCGCGCGCCAAGTTAGCCTGCCATAAACCTAATATAAAGAACCCCATGCTAAGGATCGGGGCTCTTGTTCTCGCTGCTGCGTGAGTGGAGGCCTGAGCCTGGATTTGATTCGTAATAAAATTTTCTTTTTGATTCTAATTCGGCTCTGAGGTCATCTTGTCCGGGTGCGGTCCATAACACTCTATATTATCTTGGGTCAGTAAGTGGGTGGGAGAAGAGGTATTTTTCATATGGTTACAAATAGCATTCAGTTACCTGTGTCCTTGGCATGCCAGTGATTTGTGTCTTTATTTTTTATTTTCTTCAGCAGATAGGCACTGAGTAGAGTCTAGGCCCCAGAAAAAATATGCTTTTCTATCAGTTATTACCTACCAAATTAGGTGAGTCATTAATTGCCTCCTAAAAAGCCCAAGTTTCATGTCTCCTGCTTGGGCTGATAAAGTTTGGTCCAGGAAAACTGTGAGTTTTGTTATGCTTATACAAATTCTTTGGCAGTTTTCAACTTATTGATCCTTTATATGACACTTCCTAGTCCAACGCAGAAAAAGCAGAATTTTTTCTCTCATTTAATCTATATATTGATTTTTGGTTGTTTCAAAAAAAAAAAAAATGGGGAACAGCAATCAACCCTGCAAGTTCTTAAAGCCTTTTTTATTGGGAAAAATTGCTAAAACTCTGTGACTTCCTAAAATTAACGATGAGATACTGTTGAGTCAATTGCATTTTTTTTCTTTAACACTAATGTACTTAAGCAACACTATGCAATTGCTGCCTCATTTCTCTCACCTCTTGCCTCCCCAGAGTAACTTGTCATTCTCCTGAGGCTGTCCTGCTGAACAGATTGTTTGGCGTAAAGAATGTGATAGCTCTCTGTACAGCTTTAGTTTCGGCCCACTCCCTCAGGTGAGCTGATACAAGGTCCCCTGTCTCAGCATCCGGAACTCACACCGAAAATCACTTGAAAGAGAATGACTGAAATGCCAGCATCACATCCTGCATTGAAGCAAGGAAATTTCTCTCTCAAAGGATAATTGCTTTTCTCCTTCTCATACTTCTTCCTTCATAGCCCTCATTTATTTTAATGCATGTATTCCACTTTGACTCTCTAGAAGATATTTTTAAAGGTTTTTTAAAAATCCAAATGAAAGATGAAATTCAGGGTCCAGAAAAGTATTTATTCTATTTATCCTTTCCATGAATGTATTCTTAATCAACCAGTCTTTCTGAGCGTCTCTTCATTTGCAGTTTTGTTTCCTAATAGAACACTTGGGCTCTGGAGATTTGTGAAACAAAGCTTCATTATAACCATCCTTGTTTTACTCCGTTTCTAATATGCTTTCTCTTCCGAACTCACTCTCCAGGTGCTGCTTTCTCTTGCCAAATAGTGCAAGGAAAACTTTTGCAGATCTTTTGTTTACTTTAGGGAAAAAAAAAAAAAAAAACACTGATCCAGGCTTTCTCATTCAGGAGTGCTGCTCATTTCCTGACTGGCCTTTAAAGTTTGGCTCAGTAGCAACTTGGGGACTTATTTTCTACCCAGAGTGAAAGGAGCTGGGTGCCCCACAGCCCAATGATGGGTGAGAATTAAGTTCTGTTCATTCCCTGGATAAACAAGCTAACATTTTCCTCATAGATCTCCCCACCCCACCCCACCCCATTTCTAAAAGTTTTAATGTTTAGTCATTTAGCGTTGACTTTTTAAACAATATTTTAATAGAGTTGTTTCTCCAAATGAATGCAATAGCTGATCATATGCATAGGGAAACACTCAAGAATAATGAATTCCCTGTTTACCATTTTTCACCTACAATACGACATACTATGCAACACATGCAGGGCTTCCTCCTATTCCAATTCCATTGCCAGTTGCCTGGCCTGGTATAGGAGCAGCTGGAACACCAAAGGAATCTGACGTGGGCTATCTCACTTCCTAAGTCCCCAAGACTGCTGAGTTAATGAAGTTTCGGTTCTCAGTTGAGCATGTTCCTATTTCATGTAAGTTTTGTAAATCTTTGCTGCTGTCTTCTTTTGGGGATTTACATTAAATTTTATTTTAGTTATGCAACAGTATCTATATGAATATGAACTACTCTTGGTTCATCCTACCTTGGGGAATTTATTCATAGTTTGTTATGAGGTCAGTAACTTTCCAAAGAGACAGGCTATCTAAACCTATGTTACTGTTGGGAGCAATCCAAATTCGTCATTGCTCTGGTGGCACTGAGGAGGGCTCACTTCTTTCCACCAATGCAGTGAAGAATTATAGATCAGTGAAATTTAAGCAAACTAAGATTTATTAAAGTACGTTTCAAGAGAGAAACAGGCTATGCCAGAGATGGCCACAGTGACCTAGAAGTGGGGAGGTCTGCATTATATTTGGGCCTTGATGGGAGGTTATAAGGTGGTGCTAGAAGATTGGCATGTGAGGTCATTTTGATTGAAAATTGGCTGTTATATTGTCTTTTTTCTACTGTGTATGCCGTTACCCAGAATTCAGTCTGTTGTAATTAGATTCATGGACCTACTGGCATAATGTTGGTATAACAAGGCTAAGGTCAACGAAGGACAGAGTACATACTAACTGCACAAGCGCTTGTGGCCAGACTATACCAGCGATTTTTTTCTGTGGTTTTTACTTCCTCATATTCCCGGATATAAAGGTAATTTTTAACTACTAAGTGGGTGTTTCAGGGAGGTCCTAAAGAAGCTGGGTTGGGCCTTCCTTAGGACCTCCCTGAACCTAGCACCTAGAACCTATTATTTTATGTATTAATGCATTTTTATATTATGTATTTAATGCATTTTTATATTATGTATTAATGCATTTTTATATTATGTATTAATGCATTTTTATATTATGTATTTAATGCATTTTTATATTAAAAGATGTTTGGACTATGTGAATTGAATTATTTAAGTCAGGGGTGGGGGTTGTCTTTCCTTAAGGCCTTAATCTGTAATATAAAGTAATATGGCAAATAAAATACCATAGTTGGGGGAAGGGAGATACAAATAAAGACAAATCCATTGGTATAGACTAGCAGTCCCCAACCTTTTTGGCACCAGAGACTGGTACTCCAAAAAATAGAGTCTAATGCCTGATCATCTGAGATGGAGCTGAAGCGATGATGCTAGCACTGGGGAGTAGAGGCTGCAAATACAGATGAAGCTTCACTTGCTCACCCGCCGCTTACCTCCTACTGTGCAACCCTGTTCCTAACAGGCCACTGACCAGTACCTATCCATGGCTCGGGGTTGGGGGACCCCTGGATAGATAATGGCCAACTGAAAAGTGTATATTCAAGTGAAAGCTTGAACTGCTCACTGCATAACAGCCAAATTCGAGTGACAATAAGTTGGGGCAAGGAAAGCAACTTTATTTAGAAAGCCAGGAAGGCAAGAAGATGGTGGACTAGTGTCCTTAAAAAAAACTGTCTTGAGAAAGTACAGAATTCAGTCTTCTTTTATGTGAAGGGAAGGGGGAAATGGGGTGGGGGTTTGAGGTCAGAAGGTGATTGATGACCACAGACATCTGGATGTCAGCAAAGGTCCAAGGGGGATAAGTGAAACTTCTTTGATTTTAGTCAACAAACTCTGCTTGAGGTGGTCCCTGTCATGATGTTCTTATAAATCTTTTGATAAACAATTATTTTTGTATATACCTTCTTTATCTCCCTGGGCGGTAGTTTAGATCAGGAAGGTTGATTCAGTAATTCCTAGGCTACAGGTTAGATTCCTTTAATGATTAGCAAGCATATCTATGTGCAGGACTAAGCAGAAGTTGCTAACTGACATGTTATGGAAACTGGGGAGGCTCAAGCAAGATAGAGTCAGAAAGACTGATTATTTTTTGTTACAAGTGTGCCATGTCAGTACGATGACAAGGAATCTGGGGTCAGTCATCCCTCTAAAGCTCAGGTAGGCACAGACAGGCACCACTAAGAAAGGCTACCAGTAGAAGCAACCCACACTCGGCTTACAGAAAGTAAGCAGTGTTCATGGGAAGATGAGCCAAACACTGTTCCAGTGACCCAAAGGAAAATGCAAGGTCAGAGAAGATCATAGCAAAAGTGACTTCTAACTGAATCAGAGAACTGGACTCTAAGCTTAAATGCCCCCTGGCCTGGCTCAGGAAGAACCAAACAAAGAGCCCTCCCTAACTGCGCCTTGGGGATAGAAAGCCTGCAGAGGCCCTGAGCTTGCTTTCTGCTTATCTACATGTACCACTGAAACAGCCAGTAAGACATTTTGTTCTTGAGACTTTTTAGAAAAGCAAAGAGTCACCTTTATCTGATACTTCCAGAGCGCTTGTTTGTTTTCCACCAAGATTTTATAGATCTTTGAAAACCTGAAAAAATGGAATGTGTTTCTTTAGGAGAAACATAGCCAGAGAGGTGCAGGAAGAAGGGGACATTGACCAACCCAGAAGTTCACCCTCATTCCCCAGTGTGTCAGCAGAAAGTTTAACTTCTATTTTACAGAAAGGGACAGATTAAGTATTAGTGTAATGGAGTCACCAAGTGATTCAAGATCTGCTGACCCTCTGCCAGGAAATAAATGGAGTGCAAGCAAAGAATACAGGCCAGAATAGCTGCGAGACAAGACCACAATGTGTAATCACTGCCATCTGGTTAGGTTTGAGAGAGGCCCAATAAATAACATCCCTATGTTTCCTGCTCAGATTTTAAACCAACTGAGAGAGACTAAGGTGTCAACTAATGAAGATTAAAATGTGAGCTTAATTACTGATGAAACTGATACTAAAGCAAATGACTCAGGGTGCATGGAGACAATTTCCTTCCTAGTACCAAAACCAGGAATCAAGACTCACAGCTGGGCAGCCGTGGGACTCTACTTATGGAGATCTGCCCCTATAAAGCCTTTCACAGAGTAGCTGACTTCCAAAAGAGTGGAAGAGGACTATGTTAAACATGCCTAATTCAGCTCTCAAATTGATTTATAAGCTAAGTCACTCTACCTCTCCCAGGAATGAGGAGCATGGGACTAGAGATCAGGTGCTTCCCCTCTAAATGGCAAGAAACAGGAGTGGGAATTACCTGAAGCTTTTCTAAGTGCTGGGTAGAGTATAGCCCACATATACTAAAGCTAGAGCAATGAGGAAAGTGACAAAATACTTTGTTCCTTTGTCACTTGCTGAATTGTCTACTCAGAGAAATAGATGGTCAGTGGTTTTTTTTTACATTTACCTATACACCTGTGGCAGCTTACCTGATCTGTAAGCATCTTCATTAGTATGGATGGAATGTATCTGCAGGAAATGAGCTGACACATGTACATGGTTGAAATACTGGGAACTGAAAACAAAATGAATTTTCAAAGTTATATCCAATGACTTATCCTGGGAACCATACCTCACTTGAATTGTCACTAGACTGCTAAATAAATGACCAGGAAGTCTAGTAATTGCAGAGCACCATTTCTACATTAACTCATATGTGGGTCCAGAACAAGTTACCCCAAGATGTTCCTTTGTGGTATGCAGACTGTTTTTTGAGCTAAAGGCAAATTTAGCTTCAGGCTCAAGAGAAACTTCTGAGTTAGAGGCCTTGCCTATAAGAGATTATCAGAGAAATTTCTTTGACATATCTATAGGGCAGGGCAAACTTCTGTTTACTAAAGATCTGCTCATTTCATCATCCTTCAATGACCTTTGAAGCTCCCAAGGCACCTCGCCTCATCCCTAGTTCAAGATGTCTTATATACTCATATTCTCTGAACCTCTCCTACATGTGGTATCTCTGACTCTTTCATGTATGCAGGGTTCTCATACATATTAAATTTGGTTATTTTCTCATGCTAATCTGTCTCCTGTCTATTTTGATTATTAGACCAGCCAGAAGCACCTTGAGGATAGACAAAAGTTTGTTCCTCCTCACACTCACAAAACAAATAGCTGGCTCTAGATCAGTATTTCTCAAACCATCTGAGATGAAGGAAGAGTTGTTGCTTTTTATTTTGTTTTTCCCATTTCCAACCTGTCACAGACCAATACTTTTGTAAAACATAATAAAGATGAATTACTAGAAAAAAAAAAAAAGATGTACACTAGTTGCTGGCATTGTATTTCTTGGTCTCTGCCCTCTCCTCAGGGTCTCTTTTTATTACTTCTGAGTCACTCAGTGCTCTAGGCTTGGGTATGAAGGGATGAACAGGAAAAAGTAAAGAGAAGCAATATATAAGCCAAGATTTTTATTAGAGTCAACAAATATAAACTTGCTCAGTTTCTCTACTTATCTTGTCACAGACTGGGAATGAAACAGTTCACTGGTACCTGTCCACAGCCCACATCTTGAGCTACTCTGCTCTCTAGACCACAGGTAGACTAAAAAATCCACATTATAGTATTTGTAGTGCTTTGCTTCCTGAACCCTGTTGTCTCTTCACCCCGGAATATACAATACCGGGACCTGGGCTCTTGAACCTAGAAAATGTTTGGTCCAGGTGCTCAGTGCTTTTCCCTGTTATCCTTTTCATGCAATTGGCCATGTTAAGCACATGAAATAGCTCTCACCAGGGCTCCTGGTGATCATTGTTCCCTTTATTTGTTCACTTTTGTGGATATGTGAATAGGTACAAAATAATTCCTATGCTGATTTAAAATGGAGATGATTCTATTCTTCCGTTAAGTCAAAATTTGTGATTTTTTTCCCCTCACTGAATGGTATTTTAAAGGCTGGGTAGTTGTCAAACTCAAAGAACATGGAGAACTCCAGGAAAGGCCAGAGACAGATAAAAGATTATTGTTTATAAAGGCCATAATTAGGGGCTAAAGAAAATGTATTTACCTAGCAGAGCACTCTAGAAGATGACAATGATACCTCCCAGGTAGAAACAGATAAAAAAGTTTCCAGAGAAGAAATGTGGGACCTATTTGGATATAAATTCTAGCTTTGCTATTGCTGGTTGTATAACCTTAAGCAAGACACTTAATATCTCTGAGCCTCAGCATCCTTGACTGTAAATTGAAAATGATATTGCTTACCTGAAGACTGTTGCCAGGACTAAATACAATGCACATCAAGTGCAGGACATGATGCTTGGAAATGATTACTGCTTAATAAGTTGTAATTAATATCATTACTAATAGATTTTTTTTACAAGGATGGTGATTAAGTCTTCATCTCTTTTGAGAGGAAAAATGGACTCTTCCTACAATGTAAATAATTTAAATTAGCCATAAATAACTGTCCCTAAGTATGAAGAGTTGAGTTTTCTTATTTCAGAAAGTCATTGCTGTTTCCTTGGCTTATGTTCAATTCATTTCAAACACTTATTAAGCATCCATTATGTATCAGAACCTGTGCAGGACACAGAATATTGGAATGAATAAGACTTGGCTTTTTTTCTTTAGATGCCTGCAATTTAGAGTGGATGCCCATTTGCCTGAAATTGGTATCTCCTACTTAATTCTGTTGGCTTCAGCTGGCCACCACCGTACTACCATAGTCAGCCCAACCACATCATATCAGTTGGCATCCTCATTGATAGACAATTTTCAAGGTCCTCCATGAATATGTCTAGTCACGTGCTACCCAGCAAAAGACAAAGCATGTGAAACAAGTTCTCAAGATGTAGCCCCTCTACCACATACTTTCTGGTGTTCAAGGTCGCTTTTAATAATGCTCCTCATATCTCTACACAGATCACCTCCCGTCACAGTGGATAGGGCTTCCACTTATAATACCTCACAGCACCATTCAGCATACCCACAATCCGTCTAACTGGTCACATTTGAAATGATATATGGGCTGCCTTCAATAAATCTGCAAGACTCCCCCCAATAGTGCTACAAAGCACCCATCCCATGCACCATGCACCATTCACCTGACTCGGTCATCCAAGGAAGGAACATGATTTGGTTCACCTCTTGCCACAATCATCACCCAATCTTCACATAAACTCAAAAACTAGCCCCTCTGGAGCCCAGCAATAAACCCTGGCATGTATGGTCAAATGACTTTTGGAAAGGGTACCCAGACCATTCAATGGGGAAAGGGCAGAATTTTCAACAAATTATGTTGGGAAATCTGAAAATACATATGCAGAAGAATTAAGTTAGACTCTATACCATATAGAAAAATTAACTCGAAATAGATCAAAAACCTAAATTAAGACCTAAAACAACTGTGTGTGTGTGTGTGTGTGTGTGTGTGTGTGTGTGTAAATTCTTAGAAGACAACATGAAGGAGAAAAGCTTCATGACATGGGATTTAGCAATGATTTCTTGGAATGTGACACCAAAAGCACAAACAACAAAAGAATATTTTTGTATTCCAGAAGAAAACATTTGCAAATTATATATTTGGTAAGGGGTCAGTATCCAGGATATGTAAAGAACTCCTAAAACTCAGCAACAAAAAGCAAACAACCCAATAAAAAAAATAGCAAACGTCTTAAGTAGACATACAAAAGGCCAGTAAGCATATAAAAAGATGTTCAACATCACTAATCAACTACAATGGGATAGTACCTCACACCCATTAGGATGGCTACTGTCAAAAAAAAAAAAAAAAAGGAAAGGAAGGTGTTGGTGGGAATATAAAATGATACAACACATATAGAAAACAGTATGATGTTTCCTCAAAAAATTAAAAATAGAATTACCGTACAGCCTAGCAATCCACTTCTGGATACATATCCAAAATAATTGAGATATTTGTACATCCATGTGCATATCAATAAATTTGCAATAATCAAAAGGTGGAGCAACCCATGTCCATCAAAGGGTGACTAGGTAAACAAAACATAGTATGTATATACAAAGGAATATGATCCAGCCTTAAAAAAAAAAAGATTCTGACGCGTGCTTCATGAATGAACCTTGAGGACATTATGATAAATGAAGTAAGCCAATCACAAAAGAACAAATATATGATTCCACTTATTTGAGGTACTTAAAATAGTTGAATTCATAGATACAGAAAGTAGAATGGCAGTTGCTAAGGACTGGAGGGCAGGAGGAATGGGGAGTTATAGTTTAATAGGTACAGTTTCAGTAGCACAACAATGTGAATAAATGTACTTAATGCCACTGAGCTGTACACTAAAAATGGTTAAGATGGTAAATGTTATGTTAGATTTATTTTACTACGATTTTCTTTAAAAAAAACAAAAACAAAAAAAACCCTAGCCCTTGTACTCAACCTGACATTCCAAAATCCTGAACTTGCTGCCTTCTATTTCAAGCTCTCTGCCATTCCCACTCACCTGTACACACCACCCCATTTCCTGCCGTTCCTCCTTCTGGCCAGCCCACTTGGACTCATCCTAGCACTTTGTACACACATTCTTATTGCCCAGTCCCAGGAGACAGGACTTAAGTACAAGTACTCCTGGGCTCCCATCACCACAGTACCTTCTCATTACCCCCCACCCCTAAGAATAGATCATCAAAACCCTTCAAGAAAACTGGGAAAAGTTTCAGTCCTTCCACCAATCCTCATGGTTGGGAGTGATAGGTAAGTGGAGAGGGTCTTACATTTGCCTCTCTCCCACACAGTGTGCTGGCATTACAATAAAATAACCTCAGCATTGGTTAAAGTCCTTAGTTTGGAATTTTAGGTATTACATTTTTTTGCATCTCTCCAACCTCCTGTCTTCTGACCAAAGTATTCATTTCCCTTCTTTCCCTCATCTCGTATCCCCCTTCAGAGTTCATACTCATTACTTTAGCTTCCCCGCTATTTCAGTCCAAATGTCCCCTCCAACGGTGCTGCCTAAACTTTGATTCTAGGGGGTGTCGCTTCCAGCAAGCCTTTCTGGACAAATACGACATGACTAGAAGTCACACAGTGCAAACCTGTGAGGTAGGGGGCAAAACAGAAAGGTTCATGTTATCAATTTCAATGTTTCTTAACTTCAAAGAGTATTTAGATTAAGCGGCCAAGTTAAAATTTTGGTTGTATGAAGAGTGGCTTTATACTTTCTGTTTTACCCTTTTTTATTTAAAAGTTCATTATTTTGTTAGTTACTTATCTCCACACACTCTATTCTGGAATTAACCACCTAGCTTAATTTCCATACATCCCTCTGTATTCAGAGGCGGTTTGAAGACCAGCAACATCACTGTCACCAAGGGAGATTGTTAGAAATATCAGAGTCTCAGGTCTCACCTCAGATCTATCAAAGTAGGATCTGCATTTTAACCAGATTCTCCTATAATTCATATGCACATTAAAAGTAGAACTGTTCTAGAAAGTTTCTAACTGCTCCCATTGGGACAATGGATCTCTACCTGGGTTGTTTATTAGGCACACCTGGGAAGCTCTTAAAGCATACCAATGTCTGGGTCCAACCACGAGATTCTGAAATCATCCATCCACAGGGGCCCTGGGCGTTGGTATGTGCTTTTTATTCTTTTGGAGATTTTGATGTTTAGCCAGGGCTGAGAATCACTGAGTTAGAGTGTGACTTAAAGGAAAATAACATGAAGTCGTCCATGAATTTCAAATTGGTTTAGAGTTGCAAAAAGCAGAGTCAGATTGTTAAATGTGAATAGGTTTGTTAACCTAAATATGTGTATTAATTTGGAAATACAGATTGAATATAGTAAGTGCTTTCTCCTTAAAAGTCTTCCTCTTTTATTCCTTATTTTTCTCTTATTTACTATTTCCTCAGTTGTTAGAGTGTCTCAACAGCTGCCTTGTAAAAATGTCATCAGGGCCTGTCCACCAAACCCAGTGAGAGGGCCATGCTCCTGAACCAGAGCCCAAAGCTGGTCCTGCTTCCTGATGCCACCCAAAGGGTCAGGTACAGGATACTGGCAGGAGCAGCCAACACTATCACCGGCAGTTGGTGGTGCTCTTTGGTTTGTGGGGGGTAAAAAAGTAATATCATATCAATATATCCTCCCACCTAAGTTCCTCTAGCTGGGCTAATAATTAAATTAGCAGAGATAGATTAACAGAACATCAAATTTTAATATGTGCACATGGGGAATTCACATAAGCATGAAAATTCCAAAGACAGGTAAAATTGGGTATATATGTCATTTTGGACAAAGTGAGGGTAGCGATGGAATTTCAGAGAATTAGCCAATTTACAGGTCGTTGAGAAAGAGTGGAACATACATGGCAAATTCTTGCTTCAGTGGGACACAGGGTTATCTAGCTACCAGGCCCCTGCCTAGAGCCCTCCTGTCTACCACATTCAATTCAAATTACGCTAAGGAGAACATCCTAAGATTTTCTTCCTGAAGCAGGCCTTTCCATCTGAATCTCTTAGGCAAGAAAGGGGGGAGGGTCAAAGGTTATTTCTCAGTCTTTTGTTTCTTAATAACCAGCTTAAAATCAATATCCCAAAAGGCATGTCTGCGTGGCAAAACTTTGGTCCCCTTCTGATTGATGCCCCTCAGAGACTGTGATAAAGCCACTCTGCCTAGTAGTGAGCACATCATGACCTCAAGTTGTCCTTTTAACACACTCCTTCCAAATTGGCCTGTGGGCTTGACATAACACAACTCCCCCTCCTCCCACAAAAGAAAAAAACAACTGAAACAACTTTGATATCTTCATATCAATCTGCAAATTTCAAAAGTTCTTTAGTCTCTTCCCATGTTTTTTTGTCTTTCATCTGTCCTTTTAGAGAGCTCAGCTAGAATCTGTCATCACATAAACGGGTTTAAGAGCGCAGGAACTTTACCTGCCAGGTGGGTCTCACTTTTCCTGAAGACATGCTTTTCTTTCATCCCAAGTGAATAGATGAGGGCCTCTCTGCGAGGCTTATTTAATCATTTGTGTATTCATCCAAATTCTTCATTTCTATCCCATAAACTAGGTTTTTAGAGGTTGAATTAGATTCTTTTAGTTTGTCAGAATTAGAAAATACTATTTTAAAATGCTTGAAAGTGAAACTCGATTTAATTGATGTATCAACTCTTAATTGAGTTCCTGCTGTTACTATTATGGGAATAGGACTAGCAGTTCTCCCATTGTTATTGAAATACACATCTTCTTTAAATAAATATTTTGACATTTTTTGAAATGTCAGAAATATGCATGATATGTACTATACAGTCAAGAATTAGGATTCTTGCTTTGGGATAAAGCTTATTTCATGTGGTGAAAGGAGGCAGACAATAGTGTAGATAAGAAAGTAGAATTGGGCAAAAATAGTCATTTTTATTGATACAATATATTTCAAGATAGGGCCCTAACAACTTAATTTCTCTGAAACAAATATACCCTCAAGGATTGTGAGTCACTTTGGGTTATAATTTCTGGCTCCTAAAAAATGTGTCATTGGGCAAGTCAATGTTTTCCTGCTTTGGAGTATTTATTTGTAAAATCAGGAGGTTGTGCCAGGAGTCCTATAAGGTCCCTTCTAGCTCTAAAAGTCAGTGACTATGAATTCTTAGCCAAATTATGTATTCTCAAAAGACAAAAACAGCATCTTATATTTTTTTCCAACTCCTGGGAGTTTTGCCATCAGATGGAAAACAACAGAAATAAAGGCAATTAAAAATAGAAAAAAATGGACTTAAAATTATGCCATCTTAACATCTCAGATGCTTTCATTTTATGTTCCATTCTGGTCCTTGAACATATGTATACATAAGTTTACATAATTGCAACCATAAAATAGGTAAAATTTTAAATTTGGCTCACTGTATTTGTTACTATATAACATTTTTATATTACCTTTATCACTCATAATTATAGTTTAAATGGGTACATAATATTCCATTGCATTGATGTACCATAGTTTACTTAAGTATTCCCTATATTTGGAAATTTAAATTTTTTTTTAATACTTAATAACATAAAGAATGTGCAATAAACTTTTTATTCATATGACTCTTCTTTTGAATAACTTTCTAAGAATAAATTCTAGGGGTGTGATTACTGAGTTCTAGAGAGCATATCTCTATGGTTTTTTATAAGTATTAATGAACGCTTTCCTAAAAGTTTATATTGATTTACATTGTTACCACAATATCTAAGAGTGATGGTTTAACTACAGCCTCACCAAGTGTGGGATGAAATGATACTTAATGTTTTAATGCACATTTCTTTGATTACTGGCAATCCTAAGCATTTTTTTTAAATTTCTGATTGCATTTTATCTTCTGTGAATTGTTTTGTTGTGCTTTTCCCCATCTATCTGTCTGCAACCATGGACGAGTCACTTAACCACTTTCATCTGTAAACAGGATAATATAGTACCTATCTATTGAGTTGTTATAAGGATTAAATGGATTTCTAAATGTAAAGCATATAGAGTAGTACCTGACACATGTAGAACCTTCAAAAAAAGTTAAAATTAGAGTTAATAGTAGCATTGGTATTAGTTATCTAATAGGATATTATTAGTGATTTTCTTTATAATTTACATGATTTCTTCTAGCCTTTGTATAAAGCAGACATATCTTTAATAACTTTTATAAGAGAGCTCTTTGTATAATATAAATGTGACTTGCTTGGTCTGCTGAGTTTGCTATTTTCCCCAGTTTATTGTTTTAATTTCTATGTTACTTTTGCAAATGTAGGTGTGTACCCACGCACATAGGAGCATATGAGTACATATTTTCTCAAAAGTCCGGAAACACAGTGTCTATGCAAAAGGGGCAGCTCATAAAAATGTTGATTGTGGATATTGCTTAGAATGACACACCCAGTTCTGTTGAAGAACTGTTCAACCAAGTTATTTTTTTAAATAACAAATAAAACCAAAAGCAAAAGCAAATCACACATACATACACTCTCTTACAAAAACAAAAGCAAACCGTGTACACACATACACATGACCAACAAACAAAACTGTGGATGTTTTAAGCCAGAGAGATGAAAGAAAGCCAGAAGTAAACTATGGAAATTTCTTTTTAAGAGTTATTGAGCCTTTGTGTGCAATCATTGCTTGATTCCTAGAGAATCAAGGATACTGAGATCTAACGTTGACCACTCATAGAAAAAAATAAAAAGATCGCATCAATAAATAGCTTTTGGGAGTAAAGAACTCACAGAGTTCATAACATCATGGATGGAAGAAATTTGCAAGGGGGGAATGAAGCGCAGCTCAGAAGGGCAAAGTTAGCAGTGTTCAAAACCAAAGTTAATCATCGTACAGTGAGTGAATTAAAAGAAAAGGATAAAGAGAAAAAATAATAATAATATGAATAACAGGAGGAAGTGAAGAAGCCACTGCCCAGATGAGGATTGGAAACTATTTAAACTAGATAATACAGTATGTGTTTTGGCTCTGAGAAAACAGAAGTTGAACTTTTGAGTAGTAATCAAGGACTTGGTCTCAAAGTATTTGCAAATAGTGCCTGTATGGAGAACAGATGCTGACATAATTGCCAGTGGGAATTGCAATGTGATAGTTGGAGTGAGAAACCGAAAGAAACCACAGGGAATTTTTGTGGAAAGCTTGGCATTGAAAATGATTTATGGTTGACTTAAGAAAGAGACAAAGAAAATAAGACTACAGTGTATACCATCTGACTATTGTAGACAATGGATGTAAACAGCCATAGCTCTCCAACCTCCTAGAAATCAGAACTCTGCTCATACAAAAAGGCGCCAGAATGTTTGCCCGAGTTAAGTGCATACTTATTTTTCAGTATCTAAGAATAGTTATCCTCCTTTCCTCTCCCATTTCTGTTTTGGTATCCTTAAAAATCCTCACCAGCTAGTAAGCACTATAGAGTGACTGAAAGAGATCTGTAGGGTACTTTATTACTTGCTGAGCAGAATCAGAGGAAACACACATCAGGCCCTTGGCTTGAAAGGTGGCAGTTCTGTTTTGTTATTGTTATACGTGTGTAGTATTCTTATGCTGTAGAACAGAAGTTGGGGGATTTAGGGGAGTCAGGTAAGCCTTCCAAAAATACCTAAAGGAGTATACTGAGAAGGTAAATTGAGGCAAGAAAGGTGTGACCATTCCTTAATGTCACTTAAGTAATATCCTCTGTTCAAAGGGTAAAGAACCAGCAGTCCTTCTAAGACAGGACATAAGAACTTCTTGAGCTATCTTTTAGGGGGTCTTCATTTTGAAATGGGAAAAGACAGACATATTTAACTAAAGGCAGTAGGATTTTCATATGAAACACAGACTTTGGGGAAAGTTGATAATGGGCCTGTAGTCCTCAGAACCACTAGAGAAATGAGGCTCATATGAGGACAAGAAATGAAAAACAACAACAACAAAAGAAGCATCTCCAAAAGGTAGGAACAATGAGTTTTAATATCTGTCCAGTGACAACACATATTGAATAGCAGAAAAACAGATGAGGTGAGGAAAATAAAACTAGGCTTTATGCCCAGGTACCTGAGCCAACTCAGCCAGTTGGTGGCCAGATTTACATTACTTAAAAATATGGATCTGGGTTCTCTCTTCATGTCTGTTTATAGGTATTCTCACACACGTATCAGCAGCACCCTTCCATTATTTCCTAGTTAAGTTTCCTTTGAAAACTTTTCATCCCAGAGCCTATGCTAAGACTGCAGAGATCTATCCAATCTTGGAACAGAATAACTAGGGAGATCCAAGTGCAGGCTAGGTGGTCAGGATGTCCATCCTGAGTGGAGAGGCAGAGAAGAGCTGCTGTACCTGGCGAAGGTAGGAAGGTAAGAATTCTCTATGTGCTTGCATTGCCCTTTCCTCTCACGTTTTCTTGGCAGAATTCTAATAAGCATTCAGGATCCACTCAAGTGTTATCTATTACCTCCTCTCTCTAAATCCTGCTGGTAGAAAGAGCTCTACTTCCATAGCATCCTGTGCTTAGCACTAATTATGCACTTACTATGTACATTGGTTTGTAATGGTTTGCTAGTCCAACTTTCTTACTGGATCATCAACTCCATGATGGTAGGGATAGTATCTTTCATCGCTGTCTCTCCATCCCTAATCCAGTATCTAGAACTGCACCATCCAGTATGGTAGCCCCCAGCTACTTGTGGCCACTGGGCATTTGCAATGTGGCTATAGCTCAAATTGAGATATACTACAGGTGTAAAATACATATCATGTTTTTATGTATGAATATGAGAATGTAAAATATCTCATTAACAAATTTTATATGCATCACATTAGAATGACATTTTGGATGAGTTAAAGTATACTATTAAATTAATTTATCTGTTTCTCTTTACTACTAGAAAGCTTAAAATTATATACATGACTCTCATTATATTTTTATCGGACAGAATTGGTCTAGAACATAGCAGAGGCTTGTTCAAGTCAAGATCTTAGCAGGAAAAAGAAGATATACTCAGTTCGGATTTTGAAGAGATGTTTATGAAGGGACGATCTGCGGAAGTGTGAGCAGATTAAAGAAATCACAAAGGAGGCTGAAACACCAAGTGACTAGGAACAGAGGGGAGAAGTTAATATTCAACCTAAAAAAAAAAGGAGAGAAAGAAATTATGTCACTAGAACTGGTGAGTGCACTGGGGGTGCATTAGAAGATCACCTACAAGAGCTCTAGTTATGAAGGGACCCAGTCACTGCCAGAACCATGGAACTAATCAGGGAGAAAACTTGTGTTTGATCTCTTTCTGTGTTCTCACTGGCTGCAGGAAACCAAAAGCCTGAGGGCAAGGGATCCTGAATGACTCAGCCCTTAGGGGTCACCTCCCACCTCCCAGGCACTAGGCGGTGTAGAGAATAGTGGAGAACAACAGATCAGAGCAGGAAGGGAGTAGGGGATGAAGAATAACCAGCATAGGGCTCAATAAATATGTTAAATTAATGAATGAACTAAAATAAAACTATCTAATGGGGAGAGAATGGAGGACAGTGATAAAATTTTTTTGCCCACCTGGGGTCTTTTAGCAGCAGTGCTTTTCAAACTGTTCTGTGACACTAAGAATTTATTGGAGTTCCACAGACATTTCTTCCTGTGTTAGAAATATATATATATTTCTAAAAACATTCTGCTAAAATACAACATGCACACTGAAATGTGTTACATATCAAAATTTCAAACATGTTGGAAACGAGTCATCATCAATTTTTTCTGCCAGGTAAATTTGGGTTTGTGTAAGCCTAAAAATAAGAGTCCTTTGTCTCTTCTGTGCTTTTATTTGAATATCTTAAATGTATTATTAATCAGGAAGGTTTAGGTCTGGTCTGCATTAGTCTTTTATAAAAAGTCAGGTCCACACATGTCCCCTTACATAAAATTTTACACATTGGTATACTGTAGCACATGTGCATAGTTCAATGAAATGCTAAGCAAGGTTTAAGCATGTGTATTTAGCACATATTTCATCATGTTGTATCATTCTGTCTCATGTTTCTGTAAACATGATATAATTATGTTAAGAAATGTTACAGTTGCAGATATTGTTAGGCACTCAACTTGACATGCACTTCTGGCCATTGCATCTTTTGTTCCTTTTGCTTGGAAGGTTTTCATTCAGTTCTTGGCAAGGTTGAGATTAAGATGTTCCTCAGTCCTTTTCACCTTTTTTGTCCTTTAGCTCTCAGCTCAGATGTTTACTCCTCAGGAAAGGCATCCCTCTTCACCTACTATCTTAATTAGTTTCCTCTCCCCATTCTCTTATTTTATTGTCTTTATAGCACTTATCACATTTGTAACTGTTTCTTTTGTCTCTGTATTTGTTGTCGGTTCCTTAACAAAAATTTAAACCTCATTATTTCAGGGACCCGATCCCTACTTAGCATGTGTAGGGTACTATTTAAGAGCTTTAGATATATTAATTTATCTACTCACAATAACCTTGCGAGGGTCTTTCTGACCCTCCTGTTAGAGATGAGGATGCTGAGACACAGAGAAGTTAGGTAATATGATAAAGGTTGCATTGCTATCACATGAGAGAGCCAGAATTCAAATCCAGGAAGTCTGGCTCCAGCTTTTTTACAATGGGGCCCAGGAATGCAGCACATATTTGATAGCAAAGTGTTTAGACTCCAAGCCTCGAAGTGCTAACAAAAATACTGGCTAACATTTATTGAAAGATACCTACAGTTCTGTATTTTCTGTGAATTATTACTATAATTACAATGACCTAATGGCATAGTACTACTGTTATTCCCATTTTACAAATGAGGAAATTGGAACTTAGAGAAATTAAGTCCCTCTCCAAAAATCATACAGCCAAAACATGGCAGAATAGGAATTTGAAGCTAAGATCCAAACCACAGTGCTCTGCGGTGCCTGGAATCCTGATTCTGCTACATTCCATACCTCTCTGTGTCTGCAACCATGTGTTATTGGACATATATTTCTCACCTATAATTTGGAAGGATATGCACTTACTGAGCACTCTGTGTGGAGAGCTGGAGGTTTACATAGATGAGTTAGTTCTGAGTCAAGGTCACTAAGAAACCTCGTGTTTATTCTAATTTGTGTCTTCGTGTCCTCTCCAAAGGGTGTTTTTCTTGCCCCCGCCCCCCAAATTGAGGCAGTTTAACATTATCACTTTCCTATAGAAAATCTGGGAAACTTACAAATGTGTGGAAATTAGATACCACATCTAAATAACCGATGAGTCAAAGAAATCAGAAACTACTCTGAAATGGATGAAAATGAAAACACAACACACTAAAATTTATGAGATGCAGCTAAAGTCGCCTATGTAAAGTCTCCTTCACTTAATTCACTTTCTTATCTATAAACCACACTTGTTAAGGGCCAACTCTGGGCCCTCTGAGATTTGGTGATACAGGTGACCAGAACAGTCACAGCGCCCCAGGGCTTAGTCAGGGAGATGGAGCACATAAACTGATTATACCAATAGTTAAGTGCTTACACCAAGATTCTGGTCGTAAAGGTCAGAAGAAGAGTGTTGCTGTTTTGGTCTGTTACTATCTGATTTTGTCTTTTATTTTACTCTCCCCAAGCTTTCTTTTTCTTTCCAAGACCCTTTTTTGGCTATCTCATGTCTCCTTTTATCTCTACTTTTTATTATTTATATAGCCAACTCCAGATGATCTCTTTTGTGGACTTTATACAATTAATGTTGGAATCCTGATTACTGGAATCTGGATATTTAATCTTCCCCACTGGGCCCCACCCCAGCTGATGCGTGCTCGGGAACAGGGATTAGTTATAACATTAGCCTGAGGAAAGCTGAATTAGACAGTCATTAGTTCCTCACCACTCCCTATTCTCCTGCTCTCCACAAAATTTAGGATCTCTTCCAAAGCCACATAGGAATGATTTTATTTTTTTAATTTTCTGAATTCTCTGCTCCATCTCCATTGGCAGAGATATTACAAATAGATGTCTTCTAACTTCTTTCCTGCTGTCCCTCAAACTGTGGAATGTTGTTTTGAAATTCTTCTTTGAATTTTTGTATCCAAATTTATATCCCCAGTTTCTAGCATACTGTCTGGCACATAATATATGTCCAATAAAGATATGTGAAAATAAATCCAAAGTGAAAGAGAAAAAAAATCAGATTTTTTTTTCAGAAACAATGTTGGTATATTTAAATTTAGGGCTTTACGCGTTGGTTTTTATGTGGTGTTCAAGAATAGAGACTAGTCTTTTTTCTTCTTTGTATCCTCCCCTACCCTGTGCCTAACAATACCTGGTTCAGAAGAGAATCTTAATCCATATATGCTGAATAAAGAATCATTAAATAATATCAGTAAATATCTAAGGTTGATGAGGATGAGGATTTATATCAATAATGCTGCAATCAATATTTTCTGTATAAGTTATAAGTAGCTTAGGTAAATAAACTATAAATAGTGTTAGAAGAATGTCTACGAAGAGATGACATTGATGTAGCTGCTGCCCTAAAAACCCTTCCCTTCAAATGGGTGTGCCCACCTCAGTTTTATTCCCCTCAAGAGAAAGTAGAACTGAACTTTGGAAATGGCTTGGCACATGAGATGGGAGTACAGGAGTGTGAACATGTGGCTGTGGGATTTTTGTTAATGTAGTCATTTCCTTCCAAACACTTGAAAGATATTTTTCTTTTATATTTTCCATTCTATTGCCATTGCCTCTATGCTTTCTCCTCATTTCACATTTAAATTATATAAACTGTCCAGTTAATGTGGACATGCATAATAAGTGGGCCCAGCTCTTATTCTAAATGGAAGCCAGAGCCAGTGTCCAGACACTAGGAAAGTATAATTACCCCCAGAATAGAGTTGTGTTTTCTGGAAGGGCTTTTTTCTATCGAGCCCAGATGTGTGTTTTAGCATTAGACAAGAAAAAAGATTTATGAAACACCTATCTCCTCTTTCCTGGGGGGAAAAAAAATCTATTGCGAAGAGACTTAGTGTGTGAGTACATCCCAACCCTTAAGGGAAATGAAGGAAATTCTATCAGAAATCTATGCATCCTAAAATAGTATTCACTCAAAATGGGGAATGACTGATTCTTTCCATATGTTCTTATCCTATTTCAATTTAAATTAATTTTGCAGGAATCAGTAATCATCTCTGCAAAATTTGCTGGGTTTGCTACTAACTCTAGCTTTGGCGCACCTGCAGCCATGCATGTCTTTATGGTTAATCTGTAGGAACCAAAATTAATGTCAATGAAACAGCCAAATGGTCCTCAGGAGTCCTTACTCATATATCTGGTTAGCATTCACCAGGGGCAGAAAACAGCCTGAAAAGAGTGATAGAAATGTTTCAAAGACTCTTCTAAGTCCTCTCACTATTTTTTTTTCCAGGTGCAAAAATTTCATTTGTAATTCTTTAATTCCAAGGGCAATGGGTGTCTTAGGGTCTCAGAATTCAGGACAAGTGGCCAGCTGGGACACAGTATTATGCTCGCAAGTCGTGGCAGGTGCAGAAGGAGGGCAAGCAGTTAAAAGTTTGGCCCTCTTTTCTTTTCTCTTTTTTTGTGCTTCCTTTTGCTCTTCTAGACGGGTGTACAATTACACAAGCTGAATTCGTTATCTCCCAAAGCCATGCTGTTGTACATACAGGAAAAAGACTTGATTACTCAACGCATGTTTCCAGGAGCCTTATTTGGGTTCTTTTGTGCAGCAGAAGCAAAAGTGCTGAGTGAACCCTCTATTTGTTTTGCAACTTGCCTACTAGGCACATTACTTGCTATCACTCTCATTTCAATAGATGGTCTTTCCACTGAGGTTTTAGCATGTCTATATTTAGAAAACAATAAAAGATGTATAAGATGAAAAAATTAGTGGACAGCAAAAATGCAATGAGGAGAGAGAAGGGCAAGAAAAAATCACAGATCCCTTCCAATGACAGGAACCGCCCTGGCATCCAGACTTGATTTCTTTCTTACCTTGCCAAGTATTTATTTCTCTGTACAATGTGGAGTTATTAAGTGGGGAGATGAGGAGAGGAATAATAGCCAAGAAAAACACGGCACCAGTTCTCTAGGGCATTCTCAGAGTGAGCTTTGCCAGGGCATACACCAGACTCAGTGTGAGAATGCAGGGACCAGAAGATCACCTGCAAAAGGCATATATATCTCTGTGGCTATTATGACCACATATAATCTCCTTTCTTGGGGCTTTGTCAGCACATAAGCTGCTGCTGAGGTTGATGACTTCTTTCCCCACCAGGACTGGTGCGTATGGCTTTTCTGCAAGCTGTTGCCAGAGGCTTAGGTTTAGGGATTCCTTAGGTGGATGTAACCAGAATAGGCTCTGGTTTGTCTCCAGTTAAATTTTGCTGCTTTAAAAAGATTAATAGGCAAAATACTCAGAGATGAAGGAAGGAAGTAAAAAAAGGAAAGAAGAAAGAAGATAAAGAACCTGAAAGCAAGCAAGGAATGACATTTAGATGGGCTATTCTCTGACCTATATAGCTATAAATACTCCATTGTCCATTATTATCTATAATAGATTTGATTGTCTGTGGGCTTCCTATGTGTTTGTCTACTTTTTAATGTTGTATAGAATATTGTGAACTTTTACTTATTAATTTATGTATGTATTTACTTATTCATTTTACACTATACCTCGCATAGGGACATACCCAGTTGAGTACTTAACAAATAGATAGAGGAGTTGCCATAGCTACTGACTTATATTAATGGTGGGATATGCATAGACATTTTCTTTGGCATTAAAAATAAAATGAATAAAGAAGAAAAAAGTATTTGGCAAATACACACACACACACACATATGTGATGTCTGTATAACTTTAAGATGTTTAAATGAACACTATCTCTTTGTTGATAAGTTCAAGGCCCATGACCATATGAAGTGATATGATTAGAAGAAAAACAACTGTGTGATGAAGTAGGTACTATCAGGTTGCAGCTGCTTGGTTAGGATTTACCATAAGACTAGCCCTATCTCAAAACATCAGATTCTGGTGTAATAAAAAGATAACCCCAAAATGTCCACCCATCTATTGTGGGAACATTACTTTCTTCTAGCATCAGGTTACCTTTTCGTTTCTAGGCAAAAACTTTTGGATGTCACTCTTTCTTAACTTTCTTTCCAGGCAAGGCTCCCTGGACCTTTATGGGGTAAGAAGTAGGCCACAACTTATCTTAGCCTCATGTCCTCCATGCAGACTAGCCAAAAGAAAAAAAAATACAGCTAGGAATTCCAAACCTTGAGTTCTAGTCCTGGCCCAGTCACTCTTGTTAGCTATATGCAAATTAACTTTATTTTCCTAGACCTCAGTTCTTCATTGTGTAAAGAAGTGTACTATTTTCTCTGGATGCTTCAAACACCATTTTAAAGAATAGCAGGTGACATTATGAAAAGAGTAAAGGCTTCTGGAGTCAGCCAACATGGTTGACTGCAACAAATATTTATTTAGCATCTACTATGTGCCAGGTACTATTCTCGATGTCAAAGATACTTCCCCTGTGAAGCTCACATTTTAATGGAGGCACAGGAGCAGGGAGAAATCAATATTAGTCTGTGGCCTTGGACAAGTTATTGAGCCCCTCTAAACCTGTTATTTTCCAAATATAAAATGGACACTATCATAACATTTCAAGATTTGTTGTCAGGATTAAACACAATGGTATTTAAATCACCTATTATACAATAGGGGCTCAATTAATACTATGTAAATAATACTACATAACAAGTGAAAAAATGCTTTTACAATTGTATAATGCTATCTCAATATATGAATTATTATTTTCTCATTCTCCTCTGTACTGTGGCTTGAGAGTCACAGACTCTCAAGTGCAAAATTACACTGTAGAGTTTATCACTCTCCTCCTTTTTATTTCCTTAAAAGGGACTTCATTTATTAAATAAGTGCTTTTGGAATACCACAAACACATTAAATCCTAGACTGGCACTGGGACGTGAAAATAAATGAGACTTTCCAGGCCTTACTTATGATCATAACAGTAAATGCTTGGATTTCATTAGAATTCTCACTTTTGGAATGCCTATTCTTCCAGGGTTTATATTGATTAACTGTTTAGAAAGAAAGAAAGGAAAACAGCCCTCTCTTTGGCAAGTGAGTTAAGCTAAAATTTTACTAGAGAGACCAAAAGCTCTATCTATGAGACCCCTGGCAATCTCACTTTATTAAAGATGAAACAGACAATAGAAAACATGTTTTCTATAACTGTCCCAGAGGTAAATTTCAATCTATCAATATCTTTTGCAACTACAGACAATCAAGTTATTTAATTATCCAGTCATATGATTAGTGTTGTTACAGATATTTCTGTATATAGGATAGATATTTCTGGATAGAGGATATAAATAAAAAGAAGAAAATATTCCAGGAGATATAGATCAGCATAAGATGTGATGCCTGCCCTTGAAGCAGAAAGTGGAATGCATTTGTTAATTTACTCATTCATTTATTCAAGAAAAATCTGTTTAGTAATTGTGACTTTGAAGGAATTACACTGAGTACTGGGTTTACAAGTGGCAGAAACAATGAAGTGGGAGAACATTTATGTACCTGTTATGTACCAGATATTATCACTTTATTTATAACATCTCTGTTTATTCGCCTATCAATCCTAAAAAAAATTGTAACCTTTGACCTCAAAGGGTTAATGAAGGTGTGAGAAAACAGAGAACAACAATACACAGTGTGAGAAGCAATGTTTGAAAGAACAGGCCCAGAGCAGGGGAGAGAATGTTTAGCTGTCCCCAGAGGGAAGGGGCAGGCTTCACAGCGGTGGCGGCATTCTAGTTTTTAAGTAGGAACAAGACATGTGAAAGTGATTACTACTAGGCAGGCAGGGGTACAGAAGACAGACAGACAGACAGACAGATAGGGATTGTAACACAGACTAAGTACTGCAGGAACTAAGAAAACTCCAGGCTCTTGCAGAACCAAGTTACCCCTCCCTTTCCAAGCCAAGTAATTCACCTGGAGTTTCTGCCTCAACTGACAAGATTAATTTCCCTGAGATAATGACACTGGGACACAGATTTTTAGCCTGATTCATGGTGCACATGGGATCTCTTTTTATAACTTATTCTCTGTTTTATGAAGAAAGTAGGTCCCTTTGTTCCATGCTCTGTTTTAGAGTCAGGAACTGATCTTTGCACTGATGTAATGCTAGATCTTGGTTTGTTCTATGCTGATGACATTTAGGAATGAGAAATGGGAAACAAACTCATCCTCTCTATGTCTTACTATTGGGTATTGATGGTTAAAATGGCTTTCTTGAGCTTTTCTTCATCCAGTTAGAAGGTATCATAAGATACAAGTTAAACCTTAAATGTGAAGGCAGAATAGACCTAACTAAGTTCAAATCCCAGATCAGCCTCTTATTAGCTGGGTAATCTTGGGCATGGAATCTCTTCACCCAAATTTGGATCACAGGATTAAACCAAACTCTGAGAGGTGGAGATACAGCTCTAAATTTGGAGCTCACCAAAGAAAAATTCAGAGGATTCCCTTTACCTTTCTAGTCTTTGAATAAACAAAGACAACTCAGTGATTGCACCTGCAGCATTACAACTATAAAAAAGGAAAAGAAGACACAGGCTGGACTCTAACTCATTTGCTCTTCATTTCTTAATTCAGTAAGCTAAACACCTGATGCTTGAGGAAATTATTAGTTTTTTTTTTTTTACAATAAATATTGTGTTCAGGCTCCACTGAGTCTTGGAGATCTGTAATTATGTTAAGAAATTGCCTTATTGAAATAGCTGAACTTGTAAATAGGTAGGAGGCTGGAACTTTCAACCTATAATATTAATAATAGTAATAATAGATTAACTTTGTGGATACTTACTATATGCCAGACACTATATTAAACTTTATTATGAAATTTTAACATATTTAATCTTGCAACCACCTTATAATGTGCTGACAATCATTACACAGAGGGACAGTGACTTGCCAGCACAGCAGAACCAGGATTTACCCCCAGACTGTCTGCTTTTGAGCCTGTGCCATGAACTGCTCTCCAGTCCTCTAAACCAATTTCTTTAAAAATATTTACAATAATAACATTGTGTGTATTCTAATTACAAAAGTAACTCATAGTAGAAATTTTTGAAAATAGAGAAAATGGTAAAGAAGCCAAAATTATTCATGTTTTTATCACTCAGGGATAATGTTTATGAATATTTGGATCTAGTTCCTTTTGGAAATTAAATTACATATATACTTGTGTTTTCAAATAGCATAATACAGCATATAACTTTTTAAATATAATGTTAAAATTTGAGCATTTTTCCATGTTAGTAAATACTCTCTATAAACCATAGATTTTAATGGCTGCAAATAATCCAATTATCTGGAGGTACTATAATTTACTTTTAAAATCCCATAATGTTGGACCATTAGGTTGTTTTTAATGTTTCTGGGGCTTCTCTGTTGGTTTCTTGAGGATGCCTTAGCCTTATTTCCTCAAGTGGTGCCCAGATTCTTTGAAGAATAGTTTATCTTCTATTGAAGGAAATGTGTCCATATCCCCCTCCCCAGATAAGAAGGATTGTGAGCCAGTGAGGACAGGTAAAATTTTTGAAGTCTCCTGAGTGTAGAAATTTTAAGTGAGAATCCAGAATTTCATTCCATTAAAAAAAAAAAAAAACCTCATACATTTTTCTAGTTTTATAAATAAAACACGTATTTTGTAAAGAAAGTAGAATATACAAAAGAGCAAACAAGAAAAAAAATCTAAAATCATACCACTCATCTTGACGAACATCTTTCTACACATTACATTAGCTTGTTACTTGCTTGTTTAATATGTCAACAACATATTATATCTTTTCACAATGTATACATGTATCAAATCATCATGATGTATACTTTAAATATCTTATAATTTTATTTGTCAATTATATATCAATAAAGCTGAAAAAAATAAACAGGTTCTAAGTGGTAACTGATTTTTTTCCATCTCCTCTCTAACTTTCAGGCATGATCCCAATAGACAATCACTTTAACTCATTTAGCTTTACATAAATATAAAGCACTTTTTTCCTTATTCATTTTGCCACACCTGCCATAGACTAGTTGCTGTACTTTCAGAGAAGTACAAGTAGGATCTCTTCCATCAAAGAGTCTGCCTTCTACTCAAGGAAACAAGACCCATATTCTGAGGAAAAAAAACAAATAAGATAGGGCTATAAAAAAGTGACCCAAGGTGATACTTCCAATAAGAGCATATATGGGAATAAGGAAATATCCAAACCATTTAACAAACCTAGGCCCTTTATCTCTTCTTTAACCCAGCCTATTGTGTCCATTTTTCCCCTCTGTCCCTCTAGCTTGAGTTGGGTGAGAAAGGGCATTAGAGTTAGCTATGCTGATAAATGTTCTCTCTAATCAAATATCTGAAACCAATCCTGAAGTTACCTTGATCTTGGACTTCTCACCTCCAGAACTGTGAGAAAATTAATTTCTGTTGTTTAAACCACCCAGTCTGTGGTATTTTGCTATAACACCTTAGAAAACTAATACAATAGCGCTGAGCATTCTCATGTTACCCATTCTATTCATCCCCTATTCTACATCCAGTTTCCCTTATTACAAACATTCTGCATTAGCATGGTATATATTTTTTGCAATTAGTAAGTGACTACTGATACATTATTATTAGCTAAAGTCCACAGTTTATTCAGATTTCTTTAGTCTTCCCTAGTATCCTTTCTCTGTTTCAGAATCCCATTCAGTATACTAAATTACATTTAAGTGTCATGTCTCCTTAGATTCCTCTTAGCTATGATAATTTCTCAGACTTTTGTTGTTTTTGATGATATTGAAAGTTTTAGGAGTATAGTAATCTCCTCTTATCTCCAGGGGATACTTTCCAAGACCCCCTAGTGGATGCCTGAACTTGCGGATAGTACTAAACCCTATATATCCTATGTTTGTTTTATGTTTTTATATCCTATGTTTTTCCCTATACATACATACCTATGGAAAAGTTTAATTTATAAATTAGGCAAAGTAAGAGATTAGCAATAATAACTAACAATAAAATAGAACAATTATAACCCCTGCTATAATAAAAGTAATGTGAATGTTGCATCTTTAAGTAAAATAAGAGTTTCTTGAACACAAGTGCAGCAGTCAGTCTGATAACTGAAATGGCTAAGTGACTAACAGGCAGGTAGTGTATAACACAAGGATATACTGGACAAAGGGATGATCCATGTCCTGAGTGGAACAGAGCAGAAGGACTTGAGATTTCATTACACTACTCAGAATGGCACACAATTTAAAACTTACGATTTGTTTATTTCTGGAATTTTACATTTAATATTTTCAGACTGCAGCCATGGAAAGTGAAACAATGGATAAGGGGGCACTACTGTTCTGGTTAGGTATATTGTAGGATACCCCTCTATTGGATTTCATCTGATTTTTTTTTTCATGATTAGACTAGGGTTGTGAGTTTGGCCATACCAAAATGATACCCTTCTGAGCACTGTTCTTAATGATCAGTATAGCACAAAGTTTTTCCACTTTGCCTGTTGGAAACATGAATTATTCCTGACCCTGTGTAAAATCTGAGGATTGTCTGTCTGCTCCTTTCCAGTGAGTCTTTTTTCTTAGTTGGGTAGGTTCCTCATTCACATGTCTGGTTAATATTTAACTGAAGACTAAAAAAGAAACCCTAGTTTTATAGAGTCCTTCCTCTCTCTCTGTGCAGCTCTCTCCCCTCTAGCTCTCTGTCCTGTAAATTCTGTCTACCTTGGTCTCTCCAAATTCTCAGCTCTGGCTTCTCAACCCAGGGAGAGTGCTGGGCTTTGTTTGGGTTTTTCCTCCCTGTGCTCTAGCCTGGAAACTATCGGCACTAAACTAGGTCAGTCATAGGGCTCATCTCATTTATTTCTTTTCTATGAGGAATTATTGTCCAAGGTTTCATGTGCTCGATGTCTGAAAACCGTTACTTCACATTTTGTCTTGTTTCTTGATTTAAAGTGGAAGAGTAAAGCCAGTTTCTCAGTATCATGACCACGTACTTAAGCCAAAGTTACTTTTTGGTTTTATTGTGATAAAATATACATAACATAAAACTTACATTTAACCATTTTAATTGTACAGTTCACTGGCATTAAGTATTTTCAAATTGTTGTGAAAATCACCATCTATCTCCACAAATTTTTTCATTATCCCAAACTGAAAACCAGTACTAATTAAACAATAACTCCCCATTTTACCTTCTCCCCGGCCTCTGAAAACTATCACTGAACTCTGTCTCCATAAACTTTACTCCAGGTACCACATATAAGTAGAATCATACAATATCTGTAATTTTGTGTCTGGATTACTTTATTTAGCATAATATCCTCAATGCTTGTCCCTGCTGCAGCATGTGTCAGAATTTCTGTCCTTTTTAAGGCTGAACAATTTTCTATTGTAAGTATATACCACATTTTGATTATCAATTTATCTGTCAATGGACATTTAAGTTGTTTCTACCTTTTGGCTATTGTGACTAATGCCACTATGAACACTGGTATATGTTACGGAATGAATTGTGTCTTCACAAAATTTATATGTTAAAGCCCTCGCCCCAGTGTGACTATATTTAGAGGTAGGGGCTTTAGGGAAGTAATTAAACTTAAATGAGGTTATAAAGGTAGGGCCCAAATCCTATAGTTCTGCTGTCCTTAAGAGAAAAGAGCTCTCTGAATTCACAGAGAATAGGCCATGTGAGGACACAGCAGGAAAAGAGCTGTCTATAAACCAGAAAGAGCGCTCTCACCAGAAACCAACTCTGAAAGCATCTTGATCTTGGGCTTCTCACTTCCAGAACTGTGAGGAAATAAATTTCTGTGGTCTAAGGCACCCAGTCTGAAGTATTTTGTTATGGCATCCCGAACTGACTAATACAGTGTACAGATATCTATTTGAGTTCCCGCTTTCAGTTCCAAAATGGACTTGATGGTAGTTCTATGTTTAATTTTTCGAGGAACCGCTCTATTGTTTTTTATTGTGCATAATTATTTTAAATTATCTATTTCTCTCCTAGAAAATAAATGCTCTTGTATACCTCACACATATCATACATGCTCAATAAATATATAAATAAATATAATTAATTACTAGTAGTCATAAAAATTTGAGGCAGTAGTATACTATAGAGAAGAAGAAGCATGAAACTAGAATTTTAGTCATGCTTTTGTTACAAACTCACTGTGTGATCTTGGATAAAATATTAAATCTCTTGGGGACTCAGTGTCCTGAGATGAAGAGGAAAGAGTTGTACTGAATGATCTCAAGGTCCTTTTAGCACTAATATGTTGTGGTTCTCTGATTCTAGGTATTGAAATTCTGGCACCACTAGCTGTGTAGACTTGAAAATACTACTGCTTGTCCAGTTGCCTGCTATTAGGGCTGAGGCA
Organism: Macroglossus sobrinus; assembly: GCA_004027375.1. Lineage (NCBI taxonomy): Eukaryota > Metazoa > Chordata > Mammalia > Chiroptera > Pteropodidae > Macroglossus > Macroglossus sobrinus. The sequence continues at coordinate 105,549 of PVKZ01000307.1, forward strand.
AAGCAGGGTACCAGTTCAGTTTCCTAACGGGCTGAACTGCTGTTTTCCAGAATGACCAATAGCAGAGGACACATCAAAAAAGATCAGGATAATAAGAGCAATGTAGAGCAATATCAGTTACCAAAACAAGAATCAAGTGCAAGGTCTTTAAGGAAGAACCAGAGTACCAGGAAGAGGTCAGGAAATGGGCTGCACAGCTAGACTACAAAGCTGAATGGTGAATGGCTTCATTATGGTGGCCACAGACAGTGGTGGGTCCCCAGAGTTCTGCAACAGAATTCTCTGTGTCTTTGTCTCCAGGCTATGAGATAAGAGTGTTAATGACTACTTTTTCTACCACTTAGGTTAGAGATAAATGAAATAAAAACTTCAAAAGAACCAGGCCTTAGTTTTTTTCTGAATTAAAAAAAAATTAAAAGTTGCATTTATTTAAGTTGAGGCACAATGTAAAAATTGGTAAATCTGGATAAAGAGTATATGAGAGTTCTTTGTATTGTTCTGATAACTTTTCTGTACATTTAAAATTATATCAGAATAAAAAGTTACAAATAAAAAGAAGAAAATTTATTTTAAAAAAGAGAATAAGACAGAAACTGGAAGAGGACACACAGAAGCTTGGTTACCTAGATGTCCTTTATCCACCCCTCTTCCTAGAGTACCCTCTACTTCTTTAAGCATTAGAGTTGCCATAATTTAAATCCATCTCTGCTGTGGGGAAGGTGGATATTTACTCCACTCTGAAAATAATTTATATGGGCAATTTACCCATGGCTCCTTTAGAATTGATTTTGTAGGTATCGATGAACTGCTTCTAGGGTAAAACATCCAAATCATTTTATTACAGAGATCTTTTTACATTGTCCCTGAGGCAAAATCAAAGTATCAATGTATTAATATCTAGAATTTTAATTTGATATTAGAAATTTAAGTTCCTTATTTTGGATTTATCAGCTTACCAGAAATCCTCTGATAATTAGCTAAATTAAGTCATTCTTTTGGAAGAAAAAAATTCAAAATATATGAAAGGCTTGTATCCAGAATTTAAAAAAAACAACTCCTAAACCTCAGTAAAAGGAATGTGACCTGATTTTTTAAAAATAGGCAGAAGATTTGAATAGATATCTCACCAAAGAAGAACATAGCAAATAAATGCTTTAAAAGATGTTTAATACCATTAGTCATTTAAGAAAATGCAAATTAAAATGGCAATGAAATACCACTACACAAGCACTAAAATGGTTAATATAAAAAAGACCATCAATACCAAGTATAGACAAGGATGTGGAACAACCACATTGTTTGTGTGCTGCTGGTGGGAATGCAAAAATGGTACATCTACTTTGGAAGACAATTTGGCTGTTTCTTATAAAGTAAAACATACACTTAGCATCAGACCTAGAAATTCCATTCCTGGATATTCACATATTTCATCCAAGGACTTGTACTTGACTGTTCCTAACAGCTTTATTAATAATAGTCAAAAACTAAAAACACCCAAATGTTCATTAAATTGCGAATGAATAGACAATTTGTGCCATATTTATACAGCAAAATACTACTCAGCAATAAAAAGGGACATACTACTGATATACACAACAAGGATGAATACCAAAAGTGTTATGCTAAGTAAAAGAAGGCAGACATAAAAGACAACACACTCTGTGATTCCACTTTTATGACATTCTAGAAAAGTCAAAGAGAAAGTCAAAAAGAAAACTAGAATTACTGAAAGCAGATCAGTGGTTGCCTGGTGCCAACGACAAGAAAAGAATTGAAAAGGGGCAGAAGGAACCCTTTTGGGTTGGTGGAAATGTATTATGCCTTAATTGTGAGAGTAGTTAACAAATGTATGTGCTTATAATAATTCATTGATTGTACACTTAAATTTTGTGAATTTTATTGTATGTCAATTATACCTCAATAATATTGATTTAACTTTAAATTTTTTAATCTTTAAAATTTTAATTAAATTTATTGGGGTAACATTGGTTAATAACATATGTTAAGTTTCAGGTGTACAACTTAATAATAAAACATGTATATCGACATCTGTATTCTCCATCAAGTGTTTACCATCCAAAGTCTAGTCTCTTTTTGCTAACCATATATTTGACCCCCTTTACTCTCTTCATCCTCTCCACAGCCCCTTTCCATCTGGTCACCACCATTCTGTTGTCTGTATAAGTTTGTTTTGTTTGTTCATTTGCTGCTTTTTGTTTTATTTCTCACATGTGAGTGAAATCATATGATTCTTGTCTTTTTCCATCTGACTTATTTCACTTAGTTTGATATTCTTAATATCCATCCATGTTGTCACAAATTGCAACATTTCATCTTTTTATGCCTGAGTATTACTCTATTATGTGTGTGTGTTTGTACCATATCTTCTTTATTCAATCACTGGCCAAAGGACACTACATTGTTTCTGTATTTTGGCTACTGTGAATAATGCTGCAATGATCATAAGGATACATATATCTTTATGAATAAGTGTTTTCAAATTTTTCAAGTAGATATACAGAAGAGGGATTGCTGGGTCATATGGTGATTCTATTCTTAATTTCTCAGAAACCTTCATACTCTTTGCCATAATAGCTGCACCAATTTTTATTCCCACAAGCAGTGTACCAGGGTTACTTCTTCTCCACATCCTTTCCAAAACTTGTTATTTCTTGTTTATTGATAATAGTCATTCTAACAAGTGTGAGGTGATATCTCATTGTGGTTTTGATTTGCATTACCCTTGTACTAGTGAAGTTGAGAATCTTCACATATTTGTTTGCCATCCTTATGTCTTCTTTTAAAAAGTGTTAAACTTTAAAGTCATTTTTTTCATTCCTACGGTATTTTTACCCCAGTGGATATCTGGTGTTAGGAGCATAATAATAGCTATTAGAAATTAATAAAAAATAGCAGCAGTTGATAAATGTTTAATATGGGACAAAGAATTACCTAAATTGCAAACTTTACATTTTCAGGAGAAATTAAAAATAAGAGAGGAGGTGGTTAACATAATGGAGTTTGCTTTGACAGAAGAGCTGCTATGGTGTTTTATTTGATCTGAAATGGAAAGGTGACAAATATGGGAATCATTTTAGTTCAGATGTATCAAATCTTATTATTCCAGAGCAAATATTAGTGGGTTGAATGAATCTCAAGCTGTAGTCATTTCTCGGGTCTATTTTTAAACACAAACTGGCTCTTTCCCAGAAAGAAGAGAAACAAAAATTTACTGGCAATGAAGCCTTTACCTTTTTTTCATTGAATTTTTTGAGGAAATTAAAAAAAAAACTGAAAAATCAGAACAGATGGAACATTATGAGGAGCATTGCAAAACAGAATACTTTTCAGAGTACTTTAGAGAAAATAAAGTGCTCAAAAAGACCTTGCCTTTTAAAAAAATCAGTTGAGTAGAGACAAAGTATCAAAAGTAGTAAATATTTGCCTTTGAAGGAACTGAAAACAATAAAAGCCCAGTCACATTAAATTGTTCTCAAGGTTGATCTGAAAGGCACCAGTCCAAAGGACTTTCATCTGAAAAGAGTTGGTAGCATTCTTATTAGCAATAAGATAGTTGAGTGGTTTGGGTAAAGCTTGAGAGAATTGATTCAAATGTTGCTTATTAACGTTCACTTTCTCTTTTTCCTAACCAGAAATCTGTCCTTTAGATATCAGAAAAGTTAAACAGTGTAAACTTGCCAAGGAGAAAGGGATTGCAGAGAAAATTCCAGTTATGGCAGCCATGTATTACATTCACTAAGGTCTCACAATCTCCACTTGTAGACAGACGAATAAGTAGTAGAGTAAGTTACCTGGCTCTCTGCAACAGATAAAAGATGTGAGGTAGCCTTTACAAGGGTAGAGGGAGAGTGTGAAGCGTTCTAAGTGTTAATTAACTCTAGTTAGTTCACTATGACTGATTCATCTCAGACTTGCTACCAAACCACTGGGAATGAGACAGTGTAAGTGAACATGTTACAGCAGCCAGTGAAACAGACCAAAAAACTGTCAGTCCCAGGAAAAGTACTGGAGAGGAGATTCGCAAATGCAGCAGTGAGTCTTTGCCAAAAAGATAAAGTTGGCTTTTTTTTTTTAACATCAGACTTGACAGATCCTTCGTTAGTTTCAAAGGGATGAAACAAATAAGCTTCCATTTTGTTATCAATAAAGGTAGCAGGTTGTAAAGGACTTAAATACCACCTTAAGAAAAAATATAGAACGAACATGGCAAGTTATCATAAGGAAAAAAAAAAAACAAAGAAAAAGAAGTTCAGTGAAAACAAAAGCAAAATCTTCATTGAAGGAAAGCTGAGAGTACATTTCCTTGGCCGAAGATCCAGTATGAATCAAAGAGAAAAAAATAACACTTGATAAGGCCAAATGAAATGGTAACCAACCTTCAGTATCAATGAGATTGTCAAAAGGCCTTTAGATGAATGATTTGAACTGCTGGTCTGTTGACACCTGAGTCTGTTTACCAAGCTTAAAGAAAGTGGCAAAAGTCTCAAAAAATGCTTTCAAAATTACTTCATAGTGATTCTCTTTAGTTTTGGGGAAAATCAAATAGATGCCTATAGCTCTCAGATGAAGATGACTCAAAAGCATAAATGTAGGGTTGTAACAAATCCAAAATATTTGGAAATCAATGTGTTCATATCTCTGCAAGATTTTTGCAGAAATGGTAATCTTAAAGTGAATGGTCAGTCCTGGCTGCAAATGGCTACCTGAATGAAAATGAGATCCTAGGAAACCCATCACAGACTGGTTTAATGATGTCACTTCCTCTAAGAGGTGCAAGTGATATATTACTTTGCTCATTTGACAAGCTTGCCTCCTCCAGGGACAAAGTGTGAGATCTGTTCCAGATCTATTCCAGGACCTGGATCTGAGAATGAGAATCTGAAGAAGGCTGGGAATTAGACCTGGGCTCTCATGGAGGAGCACTTCTTAAGGGAATTAATCTTTCTTCTTGGCTAAAAATTCACTCAGAAGGAAATGTCTCTTCTTTTTCTGCACTGGATGAATAGATAATCTATCTATCTATCATATTTAACAAATATTTTCTCAGCATCTACCATGTTCCAGGCACTGTGGTGGGTACTGGAGATAAAATAGTTAAAGAAACCCTCACGGAGTTTGCATTCTAAAAGAGTCCAAAAATAAACAAGTACACAAGTAAAAGTTTTCCTTATAGATTGTAAATTAGCTCTAAAAAAATAAACAGGGTGATGAGAGAATGAATAAAAAGATTACTAAAGTGATTATAGATTACTTTTGTTAGAGCTGTCAGGTCACATAGAGCCAAGTCTTATGGATGAGAAAGAGCTAGCCATATGGAAACAACAACAAATGGGAAGAAAAGAATGTTTCAGGCAGTGGGAACAACAAGTACAAAGGCCACAAAATAGAAAAGAAGGGGTATGTATCTCGTATGGTATGATGAGTCAAGGGAAGAGAGATATAGATGAGATGAGAGAGAAATAAGAAATTAAGATTTTACCCTGAGTGCTCTGGGATATCATTGATGGCTTTCACGCAAAAGAAAAAGTAAGACCATTTTGACTGTTATATGGAAGGTGTATCGGAAGGGAACAAAAATAGAAGCAGTGAGACCAGTAGGTGTTGCAAGGTGATAAAAACTGGTACCAAACATATCTATTTATCCCACTGAGAAGTAGAATCCACATTCCTTCCCCTTGAGTCTCACAGGTATGTGACTACTTCTACTAAAAGAGTAACAGCAGAAATGACTCTAGAACTTCTGAATTTAGACCATGAAGGCCATGCATCTTCTGCCTTGTCTTCTGGGACATTATTCCATCCACCACATAAGAATCAATCAAAAAGAGTTATTAAGTAGTTAGTAGGACATATGAGTGTAAACAGACAATTGGGCCAGAGATACGCAACTGGCCGACAGCATACAGATCCTATTTACTAACCTGGGACTGGGTGAGTTCACTTAGGGTGGAGGTAGGCAGAGAAGAGGAGCAAGTTCAAGACCTCATTCTGAGGAAGCCCAGCATTTAGAGGTAGGAAAGAGGAGGAAGAGCTAGAAAACAGAATTGAGACAGAGTGCCCTGTGAGACAAGGAAAGAAAAAAACCAGAGAGAAAGGCTTGTCACAGAAGCTGAGAGAGAAAATTATTTCTAGAACAAAGGGAGCAGTCAGCTTAGTGGAAAACTATTGAGAGTCAAAAAAGATAGAAGAAAAACGGTCATTAGGTTCGGCAGCAAAGAGATCGCATGTGACCTTGAAAAAGAGCCATTTCAGTGGGAGTGGATGGGGCTGAAACATAATGGGGTTTGATCTCTGAGAGAATAAAGAACAGTATATTATTTCAGAAAAAGTTGGATCAGCATGCCATATGCAGCTAGCTTAAGTGCTACTAAAATTGCACAATTTACCTTCCTAGAGTAACAGCATAATGTAATAAACAGCATAAATTTTTGGCATCAGATCTGGGTTGAAAGAGCTATAGGCAAATTATTTAAACTCATCGAGTTTCAATTTCTTCATCTGTAAATTAAGGGTAATGATTTTTCACAAGGTTATAAGCACAAAATGAGATAACATTTTAGCATAGTGCTAGGCATAAAGAAGTTTGCTCAATGCTTATTATTTGAAAACACAATTTTTGAGTGCCTACTGTGTGCCAGGCCCCATGCTGGATGCCTTGGATATAAGGATGATAAGTCTCAGTCTGTGATCTCCAGAGAGTTACAGGCTAGTGATGAGTTAAATATACAAACGATTACAGTAGAGTAAGCTCATTGTGTCAATGGAACTGTGACAAAGGAGAAGAAAACCTAAAATATGTCTGAGTCAAAGAAAGCTTTACAGAAGAATAGCATTTACTCTGTGACATGATGGCATGAGGTGGGTTTGCCAGATGGACAAGCTGGGGAGAGTATTCCAAGCAGAGAGAAAGTCATGTGCAAAGGCTCAGGGATGGGATTCGGCATAGCATGTTCTGGAACTATAGATAGCTGAGTGTTACTGGAGTATACCATGTGTGGAACAGGTGAAAGTGATGGAAAGAAGGTGGTGAAGAATGAGGCCAGGCTTATAAGAAGGAATAGGAAAATGAAGAGCTTCATTTGTCATATAGGAAAGTTTAGATTTCAACCTGAAGGGATAAGGGGGTACTTATGCAGTACTTGGCATAAAGCAGGAAAAAAAAAATTCTAATGTGTAGAAGATGGACTGAGAAGTTCCTTGGCTTTGTTAAAAGTCCTGACCAGTGCTGGGCAGGAGCAGAACATGTGCTGTAATTTGTTTTTCCATTTGTGAAGTGGACTTTTCTCATTCTCTTGCAGGGAGGAACTCGTGGACCAATTAGACAGAGAATCTGGAAAGGAACTCTGCTAGAAAAAAGATTATTAGCTACTTTTCTATTTTTTCTATAAAAATGATGTCAATGCTATATGAAGTAGTGATCAAAGGGCATGTAGGAAAAAAGTATTAAAGAGATATAATCAATTTGATAGTAATATAATGAAGATATGTAGATTTTGTAACATTTGTGATGTCTGTAGTTTTATAAATTTGTGATTTGGTATGCTTTCTTTCTCATTCTAAATTCATTTTTGTACCTACTTTTGTAGCACCAATTTTGCTTAAAAAAAGTTTTAAAAAAGTGAACGTGCTTTAGACTCCACAAAACCTAGATAAATCATTGAATATTGCATTATGCTTTATTGGTTTCCCTAAGCCGCCTGCAACTTTGTAAATAGTCATTTAATTAAACTCTCCTCAGTTTTCCAGTTTAAGCATGCCTTCTGTTTCCAGGACCATGAATGATACAACAATGCTCATGTTAGTCATAATCTTTGTCACTTACACATTATATTCTTTTATATATATAAAGAAATTCACAATATAAAAAAATATGTGAGATATCTATATATCTATACCTATCTGCTGTGTGCTTATGTGTATATATGTATATATATATCTATAATATTTATGTCAATACCATATTTGGATTATTTATAGATTAAATAATTGTTAACAATGCTCCATGGAAGTGAGCAGGGGAATAAGGGACAGAGATTAGATGAGAAGTTACTTTCATTTTACTACCCCTTTTTATTGTTAAATACTTTTCATGTTTACGTTTTTATTTCTCAAATTAGATTTTGTTCGAACTAATTCTCTAGGCACTTTTTGATGGGGGTACAAAACGTAGAGTTGGGTTTTACTCAAAGTTAGTTTATACTTTTTTTTTAATGTTCTATGTCTACTCAAAGTTTTCCTGTACTCAGAATATTTCTGGTACTGGTGACTAAGGCCTTAAGAATAGAATAGCCTAATGTTGCCCATCAAGTAATGGGGATAAAAGTTACACTTCTCTCTTTGTTCAGATCTTACCTTTGTTAGGATATATTCTCTGAGATGCTTCCTATGTGGAGAGATTACATTCTTAGGGGGACCATTTTTAATTTTATTTACTTTTGAAGCTCTCCCTTCTAGTTCCATAGTAATTTGTGGGCATAACTCGAAATGCCCACACTATTTTTCACACATCTCCCCAGCCATACAGCTGCACCCTCCATTTCGCACTCTTATGAAGCAGGAACACATATCCTGGGAAACTGGAAATGCAAAATCCATCCCACCCCTATCCCCTGAGGCCAAAGCCCAATTCCCAGGCAGGGAAATTTGCCAGGAGTAGGGTCTGCAGTCCTAACTTCCCAACAAGGAATTCCCTCACACACTCCACACGTGCAAAAGGCTAGAAAAACGTTTAGAATCATCCAAAGGGGAGACATTTGACGGTAGGAGCCCTTTGATTACTAATGCCTCTAATAACAGAGCAGCCAGCCTCTTGGCCTGCAGGAATAGAGGCCTTAGAGCCAGAGAGGCAGCTGAGGTTTGGGAAATTCTGCTAGAGAAGGGTGGAAAGGGGCATCCCTTCCTATGTGAACAAATCCCCACAAATCCAGAAAACAAAGAAGAAATATGGCCTTCAAACTTGAACCTATTTTGTTGTTGTGTTTATTTATATTTTTTTATTGTTGTTCTGTTTTTGTTTTTGTTTTGTCCTTACTATCTTCTGCCAGCAATTTATCTGCTTCCATTACTGAATGCCTCAGGAAAAGTACATATTACTGGAATATGGTAGTTGACAGTACTGTGGATGTTTCTTCCCTGCACAAATGATTTCATCATGACCAGGGAAGTTTACACTGAGATTTCACCCTCCACCAATCAAAATACTTCATATTATACACCTGCCTCAAATTATTTTAATAAGACAAAAACTTTGTTCTACAATTAGAGATAAGGTGGACTTCCCTGGGAGGTGAAACATATTGGTTTAAGCACACAGAAAAGTTGTTATGGGATCCCCTTAGGAAAATCCTCTCCAGGGGGCCTGAAGACCCTCTGACACCTCATTGTAAAAATTCTTTCTGCTCATGGGAAGCAGATGGAATTAATAGGCGGCTACATTTGTCTATTGTTCTTAAGCAAAACACATTTGAATCTCTTTGTCCTTTCTCAGAAGGTAGGCTTTATATCTTGTCAAGGGACAAGAACATCTGCAGATACTCTACTTCATTTAGGAATTCTACTGGCTCTTTATGTTTCTATAAAGATAAAACAAAGAAATCTGCCCACAGTGACTCAAATGAGATAAGAGAATTGTAATTGGAAGATCCAAAGGGCCTTTAAGTTCCGCTTCGAAGAAAGAAATGCAAAAACTCAACACTATGGCCTTTACTCTCTACTACCTTGGATGGTTTACATGGATTTAGCTGAAAGAGAATGGGAGAAACTCCACAAAAGGACTACCAGTTCCTTGGCCTGACCCATATGATGACTAAAGAATCTCAGCTTTAAAGGGTCAGGAGGCTAGACACAATATGGATAATGCCTAACAATGATTCTTTTAAATAACTTACATTAAAAAAATATATATACATATTTATTTAGGTAAAATTGATATGCAAGAAATAACATATAGTTGAAATGTGTAACTTTAATAAGTTTTGACATATGTATATACCAACAAACTCATCACCACAATCAAGATAGTTTAAATATCCATCACCCACAAAAGTTTCCTCATGCCCTTTTGTAATTTCTTCCTCTTGTACCTCCCCATCGCCTCATCTACCAGGAAACCACCAATCTGTTTTTTATCACTATACATTAGTTTTAATTTTCTAGGGCATTATATAAATAAAATCAGAAAGTATATATTCTTTTTTGTCCGGCTTTTTTTGCTCAGTATAATTATTTAGAAATTCATCCATGTTTTTGAAGGTATCAATAGTTCATTCCTTATAGTAAATTGGGTACATATACCACAGTTTGTTCATCCTTACCTATAGATGATGATTCGGGTTGTTTCCAGTTTGGGGCTGTTACAAATGAAGATGCTATGAATGTTCAGGTATAAGTCTATACAGACGTATACTTTGTTTTGTCTTATGTAAATACCTAGGGGTGAATATCTGGGTCAGGTGGCAGATGTATGTTTAACTTTTTAAGAAACAGTCAAAAAAAAAAACAACTGTAGAACTGTTTCGTAAAGTGGTTGTGCCATTTGATAGTCCCACCAGCAGTATATAAGAGTTCAAGTTCTTCTGTCTCCTTGTCAGCACTTGGTATGGTCAGTCATTTTAATTTCAGCCATTTTGTAGGGGTATAGTGGTATTTAATTTGGTTTTAATTTGAATTTTCCTAATGACTAAGGATGTCACCCTCTTTTCATATGCTTCATATGCTTATTATTCATCTATGTCTGTTTGAATCCTTTGCCCAGTTTTCTTATTGGTTTGTTTGTTTTGAGAATTCTTTATATATTCTGGATGCAAGTCCTTTATCACATAAACTTTGCAAATTCCATTTGCAAAAGAATCTATTTCCAATAAGAATAATAAGCCAGGTTTGGTTTCATTGATTTTCTCTATTAGTTTTCTGTGTCCTAGTTCATTGATTTCTACTGTGATCTTTATTATTTCCCTTTTTCCTGCCTACTTTGAGTTTTATTTGCTCTTTCTTTCCTAATTTCTTCAGGTAGAAAACAAAGTCATTAATTTGAGTCCTTGTAGCATTTAGAGCCATAAATTAGCTTCTAAGTACTTTTTTACCAGCATTGTGCAAATTTTGATGTGTTACATTCATCAAAGTCAAAACACTTTCTAATTTCTCTTTTGACTCTTTTTTCTGACCCATGAGTTACTTAGAATGATATTATATACTTTCCAAATACTTGGGAACTTTTTTATTTCTAGTATAATTCCATTGTGGTCAGAGAAAATATATATAAATTATTAAATTTATTGAGACTTGTTAGGTAGATCTTTTTACCAAGGGCTATCTTGGTAAATATTTCACATGCAAGTAAAAAGTATGTTATTTTGCTGATGTTTATTGATGCCATTTAGGTCTTGGTTTCTAGCATTGTTTACTTCCTTTCTATTTGCTGTCAATTATTCTATTAGTTATTGAAAGAATAGTATTGAAACCTCTGGATCTAAGTGTCAATTTCTCCTTACAGCTCATCATTTTGTCCTATTGATGAGTTGACCCCTTTATCATTATGGACTTACCTTCTTTACCTTTGGTCATATTCTTTGGTCTGAAATCTACTCTTTCTTTTATTTTTTAGCCACTCCAGCTTTCTTTGACTAGTACTAACATATATTTTTCCATTCTTTTTCTTTTAACCTATTTGTGTCCATTGTATATAAAGTCAGTGTATTTTAGGCAACATAATGTACAGTCTTTCTTTTTTATCCAACCTGACAATTTTTGCCTTTTAATTTGGTTGTTTCGTCTATTTACATTTAATGTGATTGCCATGCTTCATTTGAAACCTATCATCTTGCTATTTGTTTTCTATTTGACCCATATATTTTTGATTCCCTCTTTTTTGTCTTCTTTTGGATTGAGTATATTTTAGAATTCCATTCTATCTTGTTTGTTAACTGATTATCTATAACGCTTTGTTTTGTTGTTTTAGTGGCTAATTTAGAGTTGTTAATATATATGTTTATCACATATATCTTATCACAGTCTACTTTCAAGTAATATTATACCACTACACATATAGTATAAAATTTTATAATGGCATACATCCATTTTTCCCTCCCAACACTTACTTATGCTATTGTTTTCCAATGTTTCACTGATGTATGATATAATCCCCACAATTCATTGTTACTATTTTTTGTTTAAACCATCAATTATCTTTTAAAGATATTCAAATTGTAAGAAAAACAAATCTTACATATTTTTTCATGTAGTTATCATTTTCATTATGCTTCATTCTTCGTGTATTAATATTTCCATCTGGTGTTATTTTTCTTCTTCCTGAGAGATTTCCTGTAACATATTTTGTAATGCAAGTCTGTTTGTAATGCAAGTTAGTGATGAATTCCTTCAGCTTTTGTGTAACTGAAAAAGTCTCAGTCCCACCCTTCTCTTTGAAAGATATTTTCTCTGGGTATAAATTTCTAGATGACACTCATTTTTCTTTCAGTAATTTAAACATGTTGCTCCACTGTCTTATTCTTGTATTGTTTTCTGTGAGGAATTTTCTGTTGTCCTTATTTTTCATTTTATGTACATAATGTGTCTTTGTCTCTGGCTACTTTTAAGATTTTCTCTTCATCATCGATTTTTAGCAATTTGGTTCCAAAGTAACTTAGTATAGTTTTTTTCATGTTTCTTAAGCTTAGAATTGATTGAGCTTCTTGGATGTATAGTTTTCATAAGAATTGTAATATTTTCTGCTATCATTTCTTCAATAGTTTTTCTGTCCTTTCTTACTTGGAGATACCAATTACATGTGATATCCCAAAACTCACAGATGCTTTTTCCATTTTTTCTAAATCCTCTTTTCTCTCTGTTTCATTTTTTCATTATTCTATTACTCTGTGTTCATGTTCACTAATCTTCTGCCATTAATCCTATCAGTGTAATTTTCATCTCAGGTGTTATAGTAGTTAGCTCTCAAAATTTGATTTTTTTCCTGTATATCTTTACTTAACTTTTTGAACATCTGAAATATAACAACTGTTTTAATGTCCTTATCACTATTTCTTATATCTGTGTCAGTTTTCTATTAGTTTCAATTGGTTGATTTTTCTCCTCATTCTGGGTTGTATTTTCCAGCTTCTTTTCATGGTTGGTAAGTGTTTACTGGATGCAAACATTGAGAATTTTACTCTACTGGGTGCTGAATATTTTTGTATTCTGATAAGGAAATATTCTTGAGCTTTGTTCTGGGATGCAGTTAAATTACTTGGAAAAAGATTCATTTTACATCCTGCTTTTAAGATTTGTTATTTGAGACCATTTCTTACTATGATCTTACTTAGTACTCTCCTAAATACCCTGTGAATTTTGAGGTTTACCAATCTAGGCGGTGTGAACAGGCAGTATTCCTGGTCCTGTGTTGCCATAGGCACTGTTTTTTCAAATCTTAAGGTTGCTGTTTCTCCATTCTGGGCAGTTTCCTTGCTTGCATGGCCTGATGAATACTCTACTGAATGCTCAAGTGAGACCCTCTGCAAATTTTTAGAGTTCTCTCTTAGTTGAGCTCTGTCTTCCCTGGAACACTAACCTTCTTGATTGCTCAGGACTCTTAGCTTGCTCTCCTCAATACAGAGAGTCTCCCATACTCCTTCCAAGTTCATCTTCCTTCACTGTTACCTAAAATTTCTCTCAAGGGAGTAAGCTAAATTAATCTCAGGGCTCATCTTATGTCTTTCAGTGCCTGATGTCCAGTTTTTTTTAAACCCATTGTTTTACATATTTTATGTGGGAGTTTTTGAGGGTGTATTTTTTGTTTGTTTACTGATTTGTTTGTTACTTTGTTTGTTTTTTGTGAATGTGGGAAAATGTAGTTGTTCTGAGCAGGATGCAAACTGGTATCTAATACCCCATATTAGCTAATCCCTGACATGGAATTTTAAAGAGAATAAAGAGAATGTAAAATCCTTTGACTTTTTGCTTTCTAGTTATCCCCAAATTTTCATGTCGTTATGGTCAAAAAGGATCAAAGAATATTCTGGCCCAGAGAGAGGAGGCAAATCCTAAATCAAAGAGGAAAAACTGATAGATGTCTGGTACAGAGACTTTAGTAAGGGAAGGAGGGAGAAACCAAGTATGCCATGCCACTGAGCCCCAATTTTTCGCATTTCCCTTTTTGTGAAAAATAAGCTCTGGATTCAGGAAGGCATGTCAAATATTGGAACACCATCTGAGAATACTTCCCAAAGAGTAAAAGAGTTCATTCAAGATGTAACAATTCTCAGAGGAAATGGTGGATAAATGATGTAGGAACAAGTCATTTTAACACTATGGCTTGCTATTAGTACTGTCAGATATTTAGGGAATCCCCATATTATGGGTTCCACATCCTCATCACTGCAGAAGCCAGACACTCATCTCAGCCTCCCTTGTAGCTGTGGGGAACACAGAGGTATGATTTGGGATCTACCAATAAGATCTACCCACACCAGACTTTGAATCAAAAGCTTGTGTGCAAGTAGCAAGTACTGGCTGAATCCATTCAGGTGAGATGCGAAGTGTAACATTTCAGTTTACAGAGGCAGCTGTGCCAAGACTTTTAGCAGTCCTGTCTGATACCTGGTATTGGAATTATTGGCAGCTCTTTGGGGTAGTAGGAGTGGAGACTCCCTGAACCAGTTTACAATGTGATTTTGTGAATTTCCTGGCTGTGTTGCCTCTAATACAGTGTAAAATATGGTTCTCTAGCCATCTTGGAGAGTCTGTGTGTTTTCTAATATCTTTTCTGTGAAAGGATAGTTAGTTACTATGGATTAAACTGTGTCCCTCTCAAAGTTCATGCGTTGAAACCCTAACCCCCATTGTGATGATGTTTGCAATTGAGGCTTTGGGAGGTAATTAGGTTTGGATAGAATCATGAAGGTAAGGATTGAATTGAGGCCCTTATAAGAAGAGATACCAGAGAGCTTGCTATTCCTCTTTTTCTGACATGTGAGGACACAGCAAAAAAGGCAGCCACCTACAATATGAGGAGAGAGCGCTCATCAGAAACTAGCCATGCTTGCACCTTGACCTTGGTCTTTAGTCTCCAGAAGTGTGAAAAATAAATGTCGGTTGTTTAAGCCGCTTAGTTTACAGTATTTTGTTATGGTGGCCCAAGCTGACTAAGACATTAGTAAATATTTTAGGCTGTGTGAGCCATATAGTCTTTGTCACAACTATTCAATTCTGCCACTGTACCGTGAAAGCAGCTATAGACAATATGTAAACATGTAAGTGTGATTGTGTTCCAATAACATTTTATTTGTGGACACTGAAACTTGTATTTTGTATAATTTTCATGTATCATAAAATCTCATTCTTTTAAAAATTTTTTAGCCAACTATTTAAAAATGCAACAATTATTCTTAGCTTGCAGGCCATACAAAAATAAGTGGCAGGTCACATTTGCTGACTTCTACAAAAGCATTCCTTTGTGCTTAAATGACCTTTGTGCTTAAATGGTTTCTGATTAGCAAATAAAAACCCTGACTAATACATTTAGTCTATGCCTGTTGCAAGTGAAGCTTATTCTTAAGCCTCTGAGATAGACAAACACCCATTCTGTTTTTCTTTAACTGCCAGAAAAGAATTTTCTACATAAACCTCCATAGGTCACCTGTTATAATTTTTTTTAGCAACTCCTTGTGCTATCTAATATATCCTCATAGTCTCTTCATGGAGGAAATATTAAATAGTTTTTAATTTTCATCTTCTCTAGATTACCCCCTCTGGAGGCTTCTTTCTCACCTGAGTGACCTATTTGTTTTGTTGTCACCTAAACCACATTCCTATGGATAGACACAGCTCAGCAGCCATTTCTGTATCTCAGCCTTTCTATAGCTGACAGGAAAAAGATGTGGCATAATACACACAGAAATGGCAATAAAATAAAGTAGGCTGCAAGATGAAAGCAGATCATTCCTAAGACTCATTTGTAAGGTAGATTTAGGAAACTACCACACCATTCTGGAAGCTCAAACTGACCAAAGTCATTGACATTTTGAGTCTGTCTCTCTTTTTTTTTTTTCAGACATTTCACTACAAGATCCAGACTCTGTTTGCATTTTTGAATAGTGTACCTTGCCTAATAAAAATATGATGCTTAGCAACAGAAATGGATTACAACTATATTTAGCGAAACTAAAGCTGTATAAAAATTTACTGAACAATATGATTGACACAATTGACAATTCCTCTTGTCCTTTACTGACAGTATAACCTGGTTTATATTCTGATGTGAGAAGAGTTGCATCATTCTGAGGTGACTCGATTTGTCAGAGAAACAATGAGGAAGCAGAGGTTTAGGCAAGTAAGGCTTTCTCTGCCTTCTCCCCAGTTATGGGTCTGGAATCGATAGAATTCCTGCCTGCATTAGGGACTCTCTTTAACTTTGAATATTGGATCTTAGATTTTACTTTTGAAATTGTAATAATTAAGTAATCAGAAGAGAAAACAAGTCAGTGTTATTTGGGGAACTAGAAGAAAGTACATAAGGATGAGGAAGAAAAAGCAGGCTTTCCAGACATCAACAGTGATGCCATGTTGACAGTATGTACCCTTGCTATGATGTGATGAGAATGATACTTTACCTCAGTGGTCCTTCCTCCCCAAAACCCATAACCCCAGTCTAATCGTGAGAAAAACATCAGACAAATCTCACTTGAGGAACATTTTACAAAATACCTGACCAGTACTCCTCAAAAGGTCATCAAAAACAAGAAAAGACTGAGGAACTGCCAAAGCCAAGAAGAGACTAAGGAGACATGACAGCTACTTATAATGTGATATCTTGTATGGGATCCTAGAACAGAAAAAGGACTTTAGGAAACAACTGAGAAAATCTAAATGAACTATGGATTTTGGTTTATAATAATACATCAATAATGATTCATTAATTGTAACAAATGTACTAATGTAAGATACTAATAAGGGAAACTGGTGTGGGGTATTTGGGAACTCTCTGTACTATCTTCACAATAATTCTGCAAATCCAAAACTGTTTTAAAATAAAAAGCTTATTAAAAAGAAAAAAGTAGATCTTCCATTTTGCTAAACTTATTCCCCAGCCCTCCACAGACGGCCAGAGATAGCCATCATTACCTGCACTGAGCTCAATCTGCATTTCATCTTCTGAGGCTGGTTAATAGAGGATACAAATGATCAGCCAAACATTTTTTAACTGAATCTAGATAAAAACCTGAATTAAAGAATTAGACAAAAGAATAACTTCCCAAAGCATTTTGTTATTTGTCAGTGTGAATAGAACATAATCTGTGAGAAACTCCAAGATGGAATCCGACCTTTTATTTTTAACACAACAGCTGAACTCTCAGTGGTTGCTTGCAATAACTACAATCATTGCCTATGGATAGCACCTCTTCCAAATTAAGAAATGTTCTTTGAAATTCTCATTAAATGCACATTACTGTTTTGAGGTTGATACCCTGGGAGCCATGATTGTTCAAGTTCTCTTTACAGAGTTGAGTTTTTATATAAAGCAGAAGCATTATGTGAAACTGAAATGTATTCTGCAGAGTAGGTTTGTTTTAAGTATGTTATTCCATATAAATATCTCTTTTGGGAATTGTACTAGAAAAAGCCTTCTGATTACTACTCCAGGACTATTTGTTTGTTTGTTTGTTAGCAGTAATTGCTCCCCTTAAGATAACCTTACAGAGGTCATTCTTAAACAGAGAGAATTGATGATTGATTATCTTGTCACTGCTCTTCTCAATAGGTCACAGTCTAAGTTGGCCATAGAAAAAGAAGGAATCTCTTGATTTTGCCTTTTCAGCTGTAAAACAAGTGAAAGACTTGAAAGCCCCTGTCTGTTGCTTTCAGGTTCTGTTTTCAGAGTTTGGGGCTGCCTTGACAGAAGCAGCTGCCTCAAGTCATTTTAATGCTGGTCTTTACCTTTTTGCTCTTTATATGAGTTGAATTCTCGTTCCACACTCTGTTTTGCTTTCAGTATATGTGCTGCTGAAGCTATTACTCTGCTTTGCTTTCATAATATATATTTATTAAAGAAGGAAAAGATCTAGGACTGGGTTTCAACGTTCTCAATTTTGCCATTGAATGGACTTTGTCACTTGGACAGAGCACTTTGGCTCTCTGTACCTCAGTTTCCTAAGCTGCAAAATTATATTCATAATTATTTCAGTGTTACTATGAGGTTTATGATCATAACAATGTCAACTTTCTTTAAGTTTAAAATGAAGGAAAAGTCATATCTAAATACTTAAAAAGAACTACTCGAAATTGCAAAGGGTCCTTCAAACTGCCTAAAATAGCAGTTTACTTGTGACCAAGGTGTTAGAGCTACAATTTGGTCACAAGTTTCACACAGCAGAAACTAATTCTGGCTAATTTAAGAAAAATATATATATAAAGGGAGTATGAGAGAAAGAAATTTTTTGAAACCGTATTGAATAACTCTCACAATTGCCAGACTTGTAAAATGGGTAAGAATAAGGAGGGCAGGAAGCAGCCAGGACCATGGCCAAAACCATATTACCGACACCACCCCCAACTTGATGTTGGTGCTGATGTCACCAGACCCCTCAGGAAAAAAAAAAAATCCTGTGCAATATACAGTTGGGATTTAGCAGCACCAATCCCTTGCACAGTCAAAAATTTGAGTTATAACTTTTGACTCTCCAAAACTTAACTACTAATAGTCTGCTATTGACCGATAGCCCTACTAATAACATAAAAGTCAATTAACACATATTTTATATGTTATATGTGTTATATACTGTATTATTAAAGTAAGCTAGAGGAAAGAAAATTAGAAAATTATAAGCAAAAAATATTTACAGTATTTATTGAAAAAAATCTGCATATAAATGAACCCACACAGTTCAAACCTGTGTTGTTAAAGGATGAACTGTTTATTTCTTTGCGTCACTGATTCAAAGTCTGAGGCAGGTATTTCTCATGGCTTTGCCTACATTGTGACACAACCTTCCATTAAGGAACCTGGGAAGTGAGGATCTGGCATTTTCATCTTCTAAAGTGGAAGTAGTAACCGTTTCCACTAAGATTCATAAAGTAGCATTCATTTCCCAAGCACAGGAAGAAATTTCAGAGGCTGAGTAGTACCCCAACAATAATAAATATCTCCTATGTGAGATTTTTTAAGAGTTGAGGGTGTCTACTAATACCGGAGAAACCACAAATACACATCCAGCAGAACTGGCCTTGAAGCTGGGTATGTTCCCAGTGCTCCTATCTGTGACTCCTTATACTTTATATTATTATTATTTATTTTTGCTTTAGTTTTCTCAAAATTTAGACCTGTCCTTGCTAGCCAACTCTGACACCCGCTTCCTACTCTGAGGTAGTTCATAACCGTTTGCCCCCATAAGTCACAATTTGGAGACTATAAGAGAAAAAATAAGCCACACAACAATATATACCTCTACTATACTCCATAATAGTAGCAAATAGCTCTTTTTTATACCAGTATATAAGTGGCCTAAATTATTAGAATGTGGTTTGTTTTCAAAAGAACTTGTAAAGTTATTTCTTCAAATTTTGGAACTGTTGGTTATTTTCATGTTCAGAAATGTTCCCTAAATAGTTAATGAAGGCATTCTCCTGGTGGTGAATGACAATTGTTAAATTTCCTTTCACATTTTTATTTGATGCCTATAAAACTTAAGTCCTGATCTGATGATGAGAAAGAACTTATCAAAGTTTTAAAGAATGCTCCAAATTATGGAAATCCTCATCATAATAGGCTGAGTCATGAGAGGGATACTCAAATGAGAGCAGCAGGGAACTGGAAGGTCTTCTTTCACCTGGTAGATTTGCCAGCCCTCTCTTTGCTTTTATGCAACAAGAAGAAACTATGAGGCATGTACTGCAAAACTTATTTTCAGAGCTGTTACTATTTCATCGCTTCACTTGTTTTTGTTCATTTTTAAAATTTTTATTTTTATTTAAGTTTATCGGGGATAACGTTAATTAATAACATTATATAGGTTTCAAGTGCACAATTCAATAAAATATCATCTATATATTGCATTGCATGTTCACATCCCAAAGTCATATATCCTTCTGTCATCATACATTTGACCTCCTTCACCCTAATCTAACTCCCCGCCGCACACTCTCCTTTCCCTATGGTAACCAATAAACTGTTGTCTGTGTCTATAAGTTTTTATTTGTTCTTCTTTTGTTTGTTCATTTAGTTTATATCCCACATATGAGTGAAATCATAGGATTTACAACTTTTTCTGTCTGACTTATTTCATTTAGCATGATAATCTCATTATTCATGGTGGCTAAGACATGGAAACAACCGAGTGTCCTTTGACAGATGATTGGAAAAAGAAGCTGTGGTACAAATATACAATGGAATATTATAGCCATAAGAAAGGATGAAATACTGCCACTTATGACTTGGATAGGATCTTGAAATTATCATGCTAAAGTTTTTATTACCTTTTTAAATTTAAATTTATTTTTCAATTATAGTTGACATACAATATTATATCAGCTTCAGTTGTACAACATAGTGATTAGACATTTAAATACCTTCTGAATCATTTCACACTGTTTTTAACCAGAGGAACCTCTTTCTTTATTTTACTACATTGGAACAAATGTTTAAAAGGAAAGCACAGATAGTAGGTGGCCTAAAATAATTAACTCAAAGCATTTACTCTTCCTGCCCATGCTATCATTACTACCCTTTGACAGGCTGCACACAGATGAACCCTCTCACTGATGCACTCTTCAAGTATTTGTCAGGTGCCTCTTTTGTGCCTGACTCTGTGCTAGGAAAAGGGGAATTTGATGTGAATCCAAAAAAAGCTTGATCTTCAGGGACACACAATTTCATGGACTGACAATTTCGTGGACCTCTTTTAAGAGGCACCTGGCAATATATTCATATGGTCATATGTTTTTGCAAAATTTGCGAAAGTAAAATATTTTAACCACAACTGTTTGACTATTACCTTTTTCCAATCTGCTATCTCTTCTATCATATTTTCCCTTGTGTCTTGTGGCCTTGGCATGTCCGTGTTAATTTCAGTGATTCATTAAGGGAAGTTAACTTACAAGGAATACATTTTATTTTAGTTTAGTGAGAGAAGTTAATGGAATTTGCAGTTATTTCTGTGAATAGTTAAGTTATTCTTGGCCATCCCACCTTTCAATGTTCCAACATGCCTGCTGCTATGACCTAAGGTGCAAGACCATTGATAATATGCTGTTTAATATGAATATGGCCAATTCAAAGAATGTTTAAAGTTAGCCACTGCACAATGTAACTTGAAATGTCTTGAAATATTATAGCTCACATATGAAAGAAACTTGGTAGAGGTTTTGTCAAATGAGACAACATGCCTAGAAATTAATGACTTATCAATAATGAGTTGGGAAACTGAAAGAAGCTTTTCTACATAATCAATAACATAAAAAAGGTTGATCAACTATGCTACAGAAAAGAATGAACTGTCTAATCAGTACAGAAAATTATTTTATTGTCGGGAGCCGTTCTTATCAAGGCTCTCATACCTGAGATCTAGGCAACTTCGCCTTGGGACAGGGTCTGCCTCGCCCTGTGCTATTTGATAGGATAGACAGCATAAAGTCAGTTGCCCTGACATGTCCTGACTTGCCCTGGGCCCCTTGAGCCATTTGCTTAAACTATCTGATCTTGCAGCCCCCTCCTCTCCCGGGACCCTTCCGCATTTTTGGGTCATAGAAGGAAATGGAATGTTCTGCGGTTCAATATCCAAGGCAAACGTGATTATGCAAATCCTCCCCTTTATATACTCTACCCCTACCTACAATAAACGAGGCTTGATCAGAACTTTGTCTTGCCTCCATTCTTTGCATCTCCTGTCCCCCATTCTCTTGCAGATTGTCTCCTCGAGTCTCACGTCTGGTCGGAGCTCCCGTTAGTCGTCCCGTGGGAAGGGACATTTTATAAATCCTTGACAAAAGACAAAGGTAACCAAAGAGTATGAGTCAAAAAAGTAGAAAAAAAAAAATGTTATGGAGATGTATTGGGCAGTTAATAATTTAAAATGTTTTAATTTTATAGATTTCATGGTATTTATCAGCTTTTCATATTTTATTGTGATTTCTATACACCTAATTTTGTATTCTTTGAAGAATGCACCCTCTCTACACTGCATAAGCTTTGGGCCTATAAAAACTAGAATGCAGATGTATTAAGGCCCATCTTGATCTTCCAACTGCTTACAGTCTAGTAGGTCAGACAGGCAAGGAAACAAGTAGTTCAATGTGCATTCACAAGTGCAATGATATGAAATTATTTTTCCAGTTAGGGAGAAAAGAATCCTGTCTTAGTTTTTTAGCAAATTTACTATAGACTGGGTGGTTTATAAACAACAGAAATTTATTTCTCACAGTTCTGGATGCTGGGGTCTGAGATCAGAGTACTAGCATGGTTGGGCGCAGGTAAGGACTCTCTTCTGGGTTGCAGATGGCTGACTTCTCGTAGTATCCTCACATGGTGAAAAGAGAACACTCTGATCCCTTCATCCTCTTATAAGGGCACTAATCCCATTCATAATGATAGCACCTTTCTGATCGAATTACCTTTTAAAGGGCCTACTTCCTAATATCATCACGCTATAGGCTAGGATTTCAACATATTAACTTGGGGGGAGACATGAACATTTAATCCATGTATTTTTTTTCTGACCCCAAATATGTAGTTTCTCGTCAACAATTACATTGTTCCTACACCAATTCTCTAATTCTCCCATGCCAACTGAGTTTCTTACAATTCCATTCACTATTTACCCAGAGTTAGTGCACACTCCACAGGTTAAGGCCTCTGTCTCACAAGAGTGCCCCCACTTCAGATGCCATTTGCAAGTTCCAGGCCCTCAGGCTACCTATACTTCTGTTCAACTTGACTATATCGAATAAACTCAAAAAGAGTCTGGAGACTGGCAGAAATACAAAGATTTATTAAAGGGTCTTAAGATTTGCAAACTATAAACACAACTAGGCAATACCCAGAGTGTTCTGAAGAAGAAAGAAAAGCTGAAGGTTCTTAGAGTAAAAAGTACACTCTTGAGAAGAATCAGTTCTGCATCCTCAGCCTCTGGATTAGTCTAAAATGATAATCCTCTATATGACCAGTGGTTTGCATATTAGATGTCAAATGATCTAGATATGTGAACATTATTTCTTTAGTCCTTCAGGAGTAATCAGAGGGTTAGCTAGAGATTTGATGTATATCCAAGCTTTGATGCAGGACAAGAAGGTTCAAAAGTTTAAATTCTCAGGCTAATTCTAGTTAAAATAAGAAAAATATCATTTCCTTTTGCTGCGACCTGCTTGATTTTATTAGGTTAGCATCTTGACTTCAGTGACTCCATTTTATTTCTTTATTCCTCAGCTACAAATTTAGGGTTTTTTATGACCCTCCCTCAGGTGTGATAATTTGCTAAAAAGTGCATAGAACTTAAGGAAGTGCTTTACTTTTGATTATCAGTTTATTATTGTTGAAATAAAGTTGTGGGTCCAAGATGGCCCCAATTCCTGCCTGGGGTGTCACATTAGCAAACCAAAACTTAGATAAATTTCATGTCCCTGTAAATGCACAACTTGGCCAGTGATAAAGACTAACTGAAACTTTAAGCGAACATAATCAGTCAGAAGGACCTTTGGGAGGAGCTAGGGCTTGTGGAAGTACTTGCAGTGTACATAACTGTGAGAACTCTACATGCAAGAACCCTATAGTAAGAACTTTGTTTATAATAAAGCTCTATGGTTCTAACTTTCTTTTCCCTTCTAGAAATATCACTCCATCTTGGCACACAGGCCAGAGTATGCACATGGCTTGCCACGTCTGCATATACTAGGTTGCAGTCCTTTCTTTTTCTCAAATAAATCCTTTTTGGTGATAGAATACTTAGTTGATGTTATTTTTCAGTTGACAACCAGAAACGTAGTATATTCAGTCAGCCAATCCCCAAGTGTCAAGCCAAGTTAAGCTCTATATTTACTTCCTTATTCCTTATTTATTTTGTATTTTTCTCTTCCTCAATTCTTATTTTTTTTTCCTATAATAGCATTATGTCTTTTCCCTCCCTTGTTTTATAGTTCTCTGGATCGGTGGAGACAGAGACCACCAACTTCATAAAGTGTTAAATGAAGTCTGTGTCACCTAAATTGTCCTCTTTAATCATTTTTATTATAAAGTATATAACTCAGGAAGAGCCTAACATAGGATATGCATAGAAAAATGTATTGGAGGAGGGAGTAGCGTTGGTGCAGAGCTTTCCTGCCTTCTCTGGGTACATCAATGTCATCAACCCAGTAGCTTGCTGAATCTTATTGATCAGGAGTTTTTATTGAAGTTTCCTTACATAAGCAGAAATGATTTACTCATTGGCCGCTGATCTCAATGATGACTGAACTTACTGGAGAATGGTGCTAGAAGTTTCAACCCTGAAATCTCTGGTCTGTCTGGTGACCAGCTCCCTTCCTGAAACTATCTGGAGGTTCTACCCTGAATCATCTCATTAGCATAAACTCTTTTATATTTAAAAAGAGCTCTTGGGAATAGCAAAAGACATTCCTATCACTATGGAAATTCCAAAGGTTTTGGGAGATCTGTGCCCCGAACTTGGGGAAAAGACTGGGAGAAAAAGAGGCTACATACTAACCTGACAAGTTCAGGGGAGGCCAGCATGGTGGACCTTACAAACTCAGAAACCGAAAGTAACCACTTAGGATGGTCTAATATAAAAATTCCTCACTAAAAGCTAGTCATAGAAGATAGTCATGCCTTGAGCCTGTAGCTTCCTTGACAAAGGTCAATCTTTACCTTAAGTGACCCTGTCTATTATCTTTTTTCATCTAAGATAACATACCTTTGAAATCTCAGAATAATCTGCTTTTCCAGACCCCTCGGGGCACAACCACCCAAAGCACAGAACCTGCTCATTGTTACTTTGTACCCTGCACACCATCTCTTTGTGCCGTAAATGTTAATTATTAACTATCCTGTACCCATTTATGTAAAGGAAGTATATGTCTCTACTTTTTATCCAATCCCAGAGATTTCTCTACTTTTTTTCTCCCTCCTCTTTAATCTACCACCAATGGATGTTATGTAACCCTCCTTATGCATCCTTCTTGTATTCTAGAGTACAAAATAAGCTGCAAAACTGCCATTTTACAGAGAATTTTCTCAATCCATTGAGATTTTGCTTCCCAGCAACCATCATCAGTTTGGTTCAAATAAACTCACAAAAATGCTTTATAGGCTTAGATGTTTCTTATGTCGACAAGACCAAATATATATTTTCATTACACAACAATTCAACACCACTAATTTGATGTATAAAGCTAAGAAGTTAGATAATAAAACAAATTTTCCTGAACCATATACCCAAAAACACTCCCCAAAATATTCCCCAAAGTTACTTTCCCAAGCAGCTTTCCCAAAATTTCCTTTAGAAATTATTTTCAGTTCCTGGGTACAAGGTATAATGACCCTTCAATTTTTGCTTTGCTATAGTAAATGTAAGAAACAAATTATGAAGAACATTTAAAAAGATTTTTTATACTGTGTTCATATGTTGTTATCATGAAAATCAAAGTTGTGTGTGATTACTATTTGGATTACATTTACTTTTGAAAACTGTACACTATCATCATTAAATTGATAATTTATTGACTGTCGAGTGTGAAGTTGCTGTTTCATATTTGTGAAATAGAAGAAATGGAGTCTCCGGAAGATTTTTAAGTTGCTCACTTCTTTCATTTTAATGAATTGCTAGCGTTCATTAAATTGTTGGCTTCAGGCTGTTAGTCGGATGCTTCATTTCCTTTCTATGGCTTCCAAAGGGAAAATAAGTTTCAAATTATATTTTTATTAATAGCACCATTTTTGAAAATGTATATTAAATGAGTTGTACAAACTACCTACACCTATAATTTCATCATGGTACAACTTATTTTTAAATTATTCTATTCTAGTAAGAATGTTTAAAGTATTTTGATTAAACAAAAAGTTTCTTCGAAGATGCAGGTTGGCCAAAGCAGATTGTAAAACTTCAGGGTTTAACAAAAAAGTCACTTACGCTAATTGAGAAGTGATGAAGGTGGAAGCTAATTGAATGAATTAGTAACTTGGTTACTAGAGTAAACTTTTTCTCGTTGAAAGAAAACAAACAGACTTTGAACAATGATAGAAAAAGAAAAGGACGAGAATGAAGAGATTCAGAATATGGCATCCTAAAATTTCCCACTTTGGCATATGGATTTTTTTAACTGAAGGCAATCAAGCCTCGGCAGACCCCCCAAAAAAGCTCTTTACCACTCCCTTAATTGTCTAAAAGAAAGTATAAATTGCCCCATTTATATAGGGAAATCTCCATTATAAAAGAAATTTCCATTAGAGTGGGTGCCTGAATAGGAAGAGAGTTACTACCAGAGATAACTTTTTCCCACCTGAGAGACTTGTCTACAAAGCATTCCTTACTTATCATGCATTTTATACTCTCACCTTTCCATAACTTGCTTCTCCACCAGGACCACCACCTAGAAATCCTGAACCCCTATTCCTTTCTTTAGCTCAGGATGGTTTAAATCTCAATCATCTGGCTGCCATTTGAGTATCATATCTTTGTGTGGCTCCTGTGCTTATGTATGTAATTAAAATTGTTTTGTTTTTCCCTTCTGTTAATCTATTTTATGTCAATTTAATTATTAGACCAGCCACAAAACTTAGAAAGATAGAAGGGAAATTTTTTCCTTCCCTAAAAAAATATGATTTTTTTTTTTTCTGAGCAGGAAGAAGAAAGAGCAAGGAAAAGAAATAGTAGAGAAAGATCAATGATGCTATCATACAATTCAAAATTCTGAATTAACATACACAAAAGGAAAAACCCTGTGATATCTAATATGACTTTTAAAGAGTGATTTATTCATAGCATGCTATAGGCCTGGAGGCTTTAAAACTGAGAGGGTAAAAAGGTTTCTCTGAAAAGTAGAAGAGAAAAATCAAGATTTTGTAAGGACTGACTGTTAATAACATAGTTAGGAACAAAAGTATCTATTTAAACTTCTTTAACTACCTTTAAAGTTTGATTGATTGTGTATAGCATCTAAATATATTTACACATTTGTAGACAGTGTTGTAGTTTTGTAAAAAGGTTAAGAATATAGCCTTTAAAGACAGACAGGACTGGATTCCAATTAAGACTGGCAAAACTTAAATTCTCTAAACCTCAGTTTCTTATTTTGTAAAAGCAGAATAATAATTGACACTGACTTGCTAAAAAGATTTAAAAATGGAAAACCTTGACAATGTCTGGTGAGTCAGGATACCCAAAGATGAACTGATTTATGCCTGAGCCTTTGAACATGTAACCATTATCAAGTAGCTCTCTATAAGACTGCCAGAGCATAGCTGTCCCTTTGTTCCACCAAGTGCCATGGAATCATAGAAAGTCTAGAGGTCACCTCATCAATTTTCCCCACCAAGGTAGCCATCTGCTCTACATATCCATTACTTGCGCCTGAACATGTCTACTTTGGAAAAATCATTACTTCACACAGCAGCCTGTCTTGTTTTAGAATGACTCTATAGGAAATTTACCTTCTAGTCAGCCAAAATCTGCCTTTCGCTTCTACTTTTGGGTCTTTGTTCTGCCACCTGCAACTCACAATCACTTCCTTATTTTAAGTTAGCAAATGGGCACTGACCCCACTGCCATAGGCTTTCTTTTTCCCAGGCTCTTCCCCTACTTCCTATCCCACTTCTGCATTTTGGGGTACATGAATAGAAGGAAAAGCCTCACAGGGAGGATTCTTTTGAGCATAGCAATTAAAAGAGAGGCTCTTTTGCAAATTTTTGTCTAGGGTCAGGATAGAGAGCATAATTTAAACAGCCACAATGGCTGTTCACATTATCAATCATCTACTAAATAATAAAATTAGAACAGAGCTTCTCTTTTCTCTGAGAAAGTGTCAGTGGAAGAGGATAGAGATTCCTCTTGCCACTGACTTAGCCTTCACTATAGAAATCAAAGAATGTTGGGTTCTTCAGTTACGTAGAGCATGGGAATAATCAGGAGCATGGGAAAATAGAGCAAAAATCAGTCACTTGGTTATTCAGTGGGTAAGAAAACACTTGATGAAGGGGATCCATTCTCTCTCTCTCTCTCTCTCTCTCTCTCTCTTTCTTTCTCTCTCTCTCATTTCTCCTCTACTCTCTACTCTCTATGTTATCCACTTAGAAGAAGTCTTTTGGTAGAGGAAAATTTCAAGATTTAAAGCATATGAGGATTTGGGTTTGCAAATGATTTAACCTTTTCTTCCTTTATAGCTTTCTGGTGGTTGTATTTTCCAGGGTCTGATTTTAGTAATAATAGCTACCATTTATCAACCACTTACTATGAAACATGGACTTATTCTAAACAATTGAGTATATTAATTCACTCAATCCTCAAAGCAACCATTGGAGGAAAGACTACAATTACCATGGGTTTATAGATGAAATAGGGAAGAGAATGGTTAAGTATAACCATGTCCTTATCTGCATAAGAACAGATAGCGAAAAAGGAGCCAAAAGAAGCTTCAGATTCAGGCTGTCCAACTCCAGAATCTACGCTCTTTCCATTACATAGAATTCTCTTCCCTGTAAGGGAGAATTTTTTTTTTAAGCCCTTGCTTAACAAAGTTACCAAATGATTGCAAAAAGCTGTACAGCCTTTCATGGCAGGGGTTAGAATATCCAACATGAGCTTTTCTATGGCACAATCTTCTACTGGAGTTCAGTTTATGTATAAAACAACCATAAAGTAAGTTGAATGACGCTGGGTCTAGTTTTTGATTGCTGAAAGAAATTGCTTGATTAATAGTTATCCTGAAATACTCCTAAATGTGTATGCTTCTTCATGGTCAAGTAGAGCAATCTATTTTTTCCTTCCTTCCTTCCTTCCTTCCTTCCTTCCTTCCTTCCTTCCTTCCTTCCTTCCTTCCTTCCTTCCTTCCTTCCTTCCTTCCTTTTCTCTAACAAATTCCTGCAACTTTTGCATAAAAAGAATGTTTGTTTGTTTTACCTAGCCTTCCCCTCCCCACCCCACTTCTCTCCTTTGGCAACCATCAGCTTATTCTCTATATCTATGGGTCTGTTTGTTTTATTTATTCATGTTTTGTTCTTTAGATTCCACATATAAGTAAAATCATATGATGTTTGCCTTTTTCCTGTCTGACTTCTTTTGCTTAGCATAATGATCCCTAGGTCTATCTATATTGTTGCAAATGTCAAGATTTCATTCTCTTTTATAGCTGAGTTTATCTATCTATCTATCTATCTATCTATCTATCTATCTATCTATGTACAGACTTCTGTATCCATTCATCTTTAGATGGATGCTTAAGTTACTTCCACATCTTGGTTATTGTAAATAATGCTGCAATGAACATAGGAGTGCATATATCTTTTTGAATTTGTGTTTTTGTTTTCTTTGGATAAATACCCGAAAGTGGAATTCTTGGGTTGTATAGCAGCTTTTTTTAAAAAAAAAATTTTTTGAGGAATCTCCATACTGTTCTCCATAGTGGTTGTACCAATTTACAATTTTACCAACAGTACACGAAGGTTCCCTTTTTCCACAGCCTTGCCAGCACTTTTTATTTATAGATTTTTTGATGACAGACATTTTTACAAGTACAAGGTGATAGTTCATTGTGGTTTTGATTTGCATTGCCCTAAAGATAATGATGTTGAGCATCTTTTCATGTCTGTTGAACATCTGTATGGGCTCTTTAGAGAAATACCTATTTAGGTCCACTGCCCATTTTTTAATTGGATTGTTTGTTTTTGTGGCATTAAGTTATATGGGTTCTTTATATATTTTGAAATTAATTCCTAATTGGATACACCATTTACAAATATCTTCTCCCATTCAGTAAGTTGTCTTTTTGTTTTGTTGATGTTTTCTTTTGTGGTGCATAAACATTTTAGTTTGATATAATCTCATTTGTTTATTCTCATTTTTGTTACCCTTGCCTAAGGACACATGTCCAAAAAGATATTACTAAGACTAACGTTTGAAGAGTTTATTGCCTAATTTTTAGTCTAAGAGTTTTATGGTTTCAGGTCTTACATTTAAGTTTTTAATCCATTTTCAGCTTATTTTTGTATATTGTGTAAGTTGTCCGGTTTTATTTTTTTGCATGTTATCTGTCCAGTTTTCCCAATACCATTTATTGAATAAACTGTCTTTACACCATGTATACCTTTGCCTCCTTTGTCATAGATTAATTGACCATATAAATGAGTATTTATTTCTAGGCTCTCTGTTCTATTCCAGTGATCTATATATCTGTTTTTATGCCAGTAGCATAGTTTTGATTATTGTAGCTTTGTGGTATAGTTTGAAATCAGGGAATGTGATACCTCTCAGTTTGTTCTTTCTCAAAGTTTCATTGACTATTCAGGGCATTTTGTGGTTCCATATAAATTTTTAGGAGTACTGCTAGTTCCAAGAAGAATGCCATTGATATTTTAATAGGAATTGCACTGAATCTGTATATTGCTTTAGGTAGTAAGGACATTTTAACAATATTAACCCTTCTAATTCATGAGCGTGGCATATCCTTCCATTTATTTGTATTTTCTTTAGTTTCTTTCTTCATTGTCTTCAGACATTGTTTTCACAGTTTTCAGAGTGTAAGACTTTTACTTCCATGGTTAAGTTTAGTCTTTGGTATTTTACACTTTTTGGTGCAATTAAAAATGGAATTGTTTTCTTAATTTCTTCTTTTGATTGTTTATTATTGGTCTATAGAAACACTATAGATTTCTGTAAATTGATTTTGTATTCTGCAATTTTACTGAATTCATTTATTAGTTCTAATAGTTGCTGGAGTCTTTGGGGTTTTCTATATACAGTATCTTGAGAGCTGTACTTTTTCCTTTATGATTTGGATGCCTTTTATTTCTTTTTCTTTTCTGATTCCTGTGGCTAAGATTTCCAATGCTATCTTGAATAGGAGTGGTGAGAGTGGGCATCTTTGTCTCATTCCTGATCTTAGAGGAAAAACTTTCAGCTTTTCACCCTTGAGTATGATGTTAGCTATAGATTTGTCACATATAGCCTGTATTACATTGAGGTATATTCCTTCTATACTCTCTGTGTTGAGAGTTTTTGTTATAAAAGGGTGTTGAATTTTGCAGATGCTTTTTTCTGCATCTACTGTAATGTTCGTTTGATTTTTATCCTTCATTTTGTTAATGTGATGTATCACATTTATTAATTTATAAATGTTGAACCCTCCTTGCATTCCTGGGATGAATCTCACTTGGTCATGGTGTATAATTCTTTTAATGTATCATTGAATTCAGTTTGCTAATATCTTGTTGAAAATTTTGTCATTTGTGTTCATCAAGGATATCATTAAGTAAGCCATCTATGTTCTTGGACCTCTGACTCAACACTCAACACATTATGAGATATCTAGACATTCCAGTAAGATACTTTTGCCATTTCTCAACTCATTGCCTCTCAGCTCCAAATTCACTATTCATTGCTTGTGCTGCAAAAATGATGATGGGCCCTTTACACATTTTCCTTTTGACAGCTGACAAAATGTTAAGCTTTTCAGTAAGGATTGCTGGAGAGAACCTGCAGGAAGAATTTGCTTTCTTTCCCAGTTCCTCTATATCTTGCAGCAGTCTCCTGCAGTGTAGGTGGCTTCTCTGGCAACCAGCAATACGTGAGTTTTCTCCAAAATTGTATCACTGCAGTGCATGGTGGTCAGCAGTACCCAGCAGTCAATCAGCATCTTCCCTTGGCACCCCACTAAGGTAGATTTGTAGTGGAAGACCTCCAGGAAGCACCTCCCCTTTAACAGCTTTTTTTTTCTTTTTTAAGCAGGGCAAATTTCCATCAAGTTCCCCTTACATGGCACCACAGAGACTTCTTTGCCATTCAGTGACTCACATTTCACACCCACTTCAACAGGATCTGGCTCTCAGCCTAGAGGAGCTGGGGGACTCTTCTGTGATTATTCTAGCTTAGACCTGGGAGTAGTGGCTGTTCTTTACAGCTGCTCTTCCTATATTACTAAGAGTTCTTTTTATTTCTAACTACTCATTCCTTCATTACTTCAGTCTTCTGTTATGGTTAATAATTCTCTATGTTAAACTTTCTCTGTTCAAATTATTGTGTGGTTTCCACCTCCTAATTGAACCTTAATGAATACAGTGCCTCTATGTACAAGTTGAATGTTAGTCCTCCAAAACTATTTCTGGTCCAAAATAATGACTTAATAATGATAGTCCCCCTTCTTCAACCAACTGACCAAGGTATTAATTGTTAGCACATTTCCCCATTCCAATAGGACTTAAATTTGGCACATATTGTTTGTTGTCTTTAAGCAGACATAGTCTCTCCCATATTGCTTACAAAAAACAAACAAACAAAAAAAAACCCTGATTTGGTTCACCCTTATCATGACCATGTGCTCAGTGAAGGAACATGGTCCAAGCCCCAAAGGGGTCTCTGTCAGCAAAATTCATTGTGGAAATTGCATTTTTCTTGTCATTGATTGTTTAGAAATGAGTATGTAAGGCAATTCTGGCAAATGAGACTTGAAAGAAACTTTTCTGTCATCAGTGATAGCTTTGAGGAGAAGTTGTCCTCCAATTATAAGGGAAGACTACACTTTTTTGAAGTCTCAACATTGTTGTATGAGGGGAAGATGCTTGAAGATGAGGAAGCCACATTGAAACCACGATGAGATATGCAGGAGGAGAAAAATCAAATCACTGGCAACATGAGCAAGAAAATAGCTAGAATCTTTGATGACACTATTGAGCTCTTAAATTGACCACTCTGGAGATCACTCTATCTCCAGAATTCCTATGAGGAAAAAGAAATTTCTTACTGTTTAAGCCATCTCAGTTGAGGATTCAGTTATATCTAGCCAAAAGCATTAGAAATAAAATCTGGGACCTTACTTCCCATCAGCTTTACATCAGGAAATAGCATATTTCCTTGGAAAATTGGATCTTTTTATCTTATAAAGAAATGAATGGGAATATTAGGGATAATAAAATGAGCTAAAGTACCACTAACCTCAGAGTGATTCAATACCATTGGATCACCTACCACACACAATCTAATATCTACACAGTTTTAGATCTAATTCATGTAAGGCAGATGTGTCTCTCTACAAGTGAATATAGCCTTTAAAATACAAAAAAAAAAAAAATCACCTTGTCAAAGCAATGTCATTTGCCACAGAGACAGACATAGATACTTGAAATCCATTACATCCTTCATAGCCCATGTGGGCATCTCTCATTTGGAAACCATCTGCTGAGCTCTTCCAAAACTGTACTCAACAGGTAATTCTATCTGTGAAGAATGCATTCAACTGACATGCAGCTATTTGGTTCCTCTCAACAGGAATGAAGAGATAAAGATACCCAACATCAATACCTCCTTTTTATATATTTTTCTGTACAATTTAGCCCTTAAATATATGTATTCTGATTCTTTCATTCTCACCTTTTACAATGCCTTTTTGTTATAAAGATTACAATTTCCCAAGAATCAAATATGTTCTTTGGTCTCAGAATCACGGCTTAAAATCTTAGTTCTTCCACTTACTGTCTTTGTAATTTTGTTACTTAATTTCTGAGCCTTAATTCTTACCTATAAAATGTGAATAACAACATAGTCTTTCATGATGACATCACTTTTATACATTTTAATCTACAAGTAGTCACATTTTTTAATTATACTGACTTTAGGTCACATAGGGATTTTGACTAGAAGATACTATTATTCTTTGAGTTTTAATGCTAGGTTCTCAGTGGAAAGCAAATGACTCGTCATTTTTGTTTTATAATCTCACAGAAGAGTAAAGAGGATTCTGTAATTTTCTGATTCATCAACATTGACAACAGAGTTGACAAAGAACCTCTTCCAGTTGTAAGCACATAGAAATGTAAGCACATAGAAATATTACTAAATCATTTTTAATGAAAGAAATGAATAAAAAGTAAGAGAAACAAAACAGTTAATTCTGGAA
This sequence comes from Macroglossus sobrinus, assembly GCA_004027375.1. Taxonomy (NCBI): domain Eukaryota; kingdom Metazoa; phylum Chordata; class Mammalia; order Chiroptera; family Pteropodidae; genus Macroglossus; species Macroglossus sobrinus. Next base: position 139,641 of record PVKZ01000307.1, read on the forward strand.
ATGAAACAAAAACTCAAAGCCAGAGAAATAAGATCTAAAAATTGACAATAGCTTAGGGTAAGACCAAACCAGGATATTGGCCCTGGAGTGTGGGTGCTGAATGGCAGCACCTATACAAACTTGGGGCTCTGTAAGATTTCCATATAGGGTAATCTACTTAGAAACATTGTAATAGAATAGTAGAACATTAAAGACAAAGGGGAAAATCTTTTAAAAAACAAAAAGAAAGGAAAAACTGGTTGCCTACACTGGGTCAACAGTCAGATAGACAACAAAATAGAAATAAAAAAAAAGCAAAAAGCAAAAAAGCAAAAAGCAAAAAGGAATTAATGTCTTAAAAGTGCTAAAAGAAAATAACTGCAGTCTCATATATGCTAACAACCAAATCTCAAACTATAAAAAGCAAAACTGAACAGGATCAAAAGAAATTTTTACAAATCCAGAATTATAGCGGAAGATTATAATACAGATATACAAAACTGATAGAGCAAAGAGTAAAAAATATCAGTAAGCCCCCCAAAAATTTGAACCACACAATTATCAGCCTTAAATAAAAACAGTATGTACTCTGTCATCAAGATAACAATATGTTCTTTTCAAGTACATTAACTTTTTCAAAAATAAAATTGTACATTAGGCAATAAAAGTACCAAAAAAAGATATATTTTGTCCTGAACAAATGTAATAAAATATATAATAAGTTATTAAAAGATGGTAAATAAATGAATATATAAAACACTCAAGAATTGTAGAAACTAAAAAAGTATACTTTTAAATAATTTACTTTTTAAAGAAAAAATTAAGATAGATATTAAAAATATAGATACCCAAATGAGAATAAAAATACTACTTATTAAAATTTGGATACATCTAGGAGACTACAGCCTTAAATATATGTATGTCAGTAATAGAAATATTAAAGATCCATGAGCTCAATATTCAGTTCAAGAAGTTAGAAAAAGAACAACAGAGTAAATTCAAAAGTAGCAATATGATAGCAAGAAAATAAAGTAAAAACAGGAGTAGAAATTCATGAAATTAAAAGAATGAAGAAACAGATATAATCTTATGTTTTGAAAGACTAATAAATAGAGAAATGTTTGGTGATAAACCAAAAATATAAAGGGGATACAAATAATGATATTAGGAATGAAAGGAGCTCATAATTACAGAAAAGAAGGAAAATTTCAATCCATAAGAAAGTATTATATCAAGTTAAATGGATTTGACCTTTACAAAACCATAATTTCATGTTATTCTGAACAACCATAAGCCTACACATTTGAAAACATAAAGCAGGTGATCTTCCAGATAAATATAAGCGACCAAAATTAACTAAAAGGAAAATGTAAAAACTTTAATATACTTATAATCATTACAGAATTTGAATTATTATAGGGGAAAAAAGTCTATCCCTCAAGCCTATTGGTTTAAAAAAATAAATAAATAAAGGCCCGACAGCTTAAAGTCTAGTGTTAACAAACCTTCCATAAACTACAGTTAACACCTACCTCTTTACCTTTTTCCAGAGAATAGAAAATATAGAGAAAAAAACAATAATTGGTCCTATTTCAAGGTATCATTCCAAGAGAAATTCTCATACATATAAGGGTAGGAAAATACATCCTGGGATGATCATGATCACAAAGTTTACAATTCCCCAAATCATAAAAGACTAAATTTTTTTTAACAGAGCAATGGATAAATTGTGGAATATTTATACTATTGTTCAAATAAATAAATCAGAACTATCTGTTCAGCATAATTTTTAAAATATGAATTTTCAGTTAAAAGCTGTAAAAGAAAATGTACGGCATGATGTCATTTAGAAAAACCTTTTATAAAGGAAGTGTCTATATCAACAACTGCACATTCTTTCTGAATACATAGGTAGTAAAAGGTTACATAGGTATTAAAACACATGGCAGTGACACTTAGAACAGTTGTTACAACTGGAGATGAAGTGAAATAATTAGAAGTGGTTGAGGAAGGAATTTCAATTATATCAGTACCAATATTTGTAATGGTTAAAATAAATTCTGTGATGGATTGAATATGTTCAACCCCAAAGGTACATTCTACCAAAAGCCTATTTGGGGAAAGGATCTTTTCAGATATGAGATAGATAGGTAGATAGATAGATAAAAATATAGCTAGATCTAGATCTAGGTATGTGAAGGGGAGGCCCATCAAGACTATGATAAAATGTTCTTTTGTGTCTTCCAGCTGCTTTTGTTTCTAGATATATATGCAGACTTGATAGTAGAGAAAAAGATAACTCTGTGCTCCATTTTCTCCTTGACCTAACTCTGGCCACTTCACCAAAAATATATTTTGTTTTTGTTGTGGCTTAAACAACAGACATTTATTTCTCATAGTTCTGGAGACTAGGAAGTCCAAGATCAAGGCGCTGACTAATTCCATTCCCTGGTGAGGGCCCCTTTCTGGTTTATCAATAGCCAACACCAAACAGTTCTTATAGTACTTACTTTTAGTGTTATCCATAGCATGTTCAAAAATCCTTGCCTTAAACCCAGAATCAGTGTTTTCAAAAATGATTACACAAAACTTTTTATAATTTTTTTTATTATTTATGCAAAGCAATGAAGTGTTATTTAATATGTTTTGTAGCAGTTAATGGATAAAGATTTGAATAGTAGACTTCTGGAAATGCATAATTTTTCATATTAATCATTATGAAAAAGAATGATCTTTTATTAGTCTTTTGTACCATTAAGTTGCATTTTCCTGGAATATATACTTGACCTGAAATATGAACTTCTAAACAGCGGTGGCACCTTACCTACATGGTTAGAACCTAAGGCAGGGCAAGAAGATTCTCTCTAATCAATCAGCTTCCTCTTCTAACTAGCTCATCATACCTCTGACCCAAGATGGTACAGGATGCTTGGTGAGGTACAATTTTAGAAATTGTTTTAGAAGCATCTATGTTTTTAGTGGAGATAATAACTAAACCATTATATAAGTAATTTCACTTACTTATGCAAATATAAGAGCCATTAGTACTTTTTCTCTTAAGGAAAAGACTTCCTGGGTTAGAAGAACAGAAACACCACCATTTTTCCTTAAAATTGAAGTGCACTAGCCTATTGGGGTCAACCAAAGTTGTCCTGTCCTCTGGCAGAACAGAGCACTATAGTTTTCACCAAAAGGAAAGAGTGAGTTCAATGTGGTAACCTGGACTAAACACAGAATTCTGACAGCTGGATTCTCTCCTGACATTGTTTTGAATATGTGGGTAAAAGTCAAGAAAGCTCTGATCTCATAGTTTAAGCATGAGCCTCTGGACTAATGAAGACAGATAAGCATCATCAGTCTGAACAAGACTAGTATTGAAGTGTGATGCTGTGTGTCAGGGACCAGACTAATACAGCTAATGGATTAATCAGATTTCTGATTCTTTTCTTTTGAGGTTTGACAGGGTGGATTCTTTTGAACAAAGAAAGCCCCTTGGGGGTCTCCTCACAGGGGAGAGCCTGGAAAAGAACATGCAAGAACTTAAGTAATTTATTGAAAAAATAAAAGCTATAAGACTATGTTGTTCTTCAAGCTGCAAAAGTGTGCCTTACAGGTAACACATATGTCTTTTCAGATCAAGAATCTACCACTTAGTGAAATGTCCTTCTGTGTCTCATATTTAAATTCCCAAGTGAGTGGGTCTAATTAGCTCACCTAGGTCAGGTGTTCATTTCTAGTCTATGTAGCTAGGACTCCAGGAGGTGGGAGGCTAATCGGGAAAGGTGAGTAGGTCAATGTTGAAATAGTACTGACAGAAGAGAGACAGGCAATGTTGCTTAGAGAAATAGAGACTTTGAGCCAGAAAAACACATGAGTTTGCATGCTGAAGCAGTCACTTGTGATACGAAGCACTTGGGAAAACTAATCTATCTGAGCCTCAAATCCCCCATTGGAAAAGTGGGTATAATAATACCAACCTAATAAAAACAGTTGTGAATATTAAATAAGGTAAAGCTACAAAATGCCTCGTACAGTTCTTGGCACATAGCCTATTCTCAGGAAAAGGTCAATGATATTTTTAACTATACTAACAAGAGTTCGGTGTTCTTCCAAGGTACCTCATATCCTTCAGGGTATTGTTCTCTGAGGTTTGTAAATGCGTTCAGGTTCTTTGGGAAAATGTACTAGAATATTGCGAAAATTTTTATTTGTGTTGCATTTTTTACTTAATAACTAATTTGTAGAGATAATACCAGAGAAATCTGTAATATTTTTCTGGCTGTTTATCCTATAAGAATGAGTGCATTAGTCAGAACTCATGGTTGTAAATGAAACAAATCTGTTTGTCTTAAACAAATGAAGGAAATTTACTGACTCAGGTAAATGAAAAAAATCCAGTATATAGTGGCTTCAAGATTATTTGGATCCAACTTCACCAGTAAATTCTACCAAACATTCAAATAAGTTTTAAAACCTATTCTCCTCAAACTCTTCCAAAAAATTGAAGAGGAGGAATTTTATAAAGCCAATATCACATTCATTTATGATCAAAACACTTGACAAAATTGGTTTAGAAGGAAAGTACCTTAACATAATGAAGGTCATATACGATAAACCCTCAGCCAACATTATACTTAATGGTGAAAAACTAAAAACCTTTTCTCTAAGATCAGACAAGGCTGTCCACTATTGCCACTGTTATTCAAGATAACATTGGAGGTTCTAACTAGTGCAATCAGGCATGAGAAAGATATAAAAGACATCCAAATAGAAATTGAAGAAGTCATACTGTCACTATTTGTGGATGACATTATTCTCTATATAGAAACCCCAAAAGACTCCACAAGAACACTATAAGAAACAATAAGCAAATACAAAAAAGTTTCTGGATACAAAATCAACATTCCAAAATCCATAGCGTTTCTATACAATAAGTGTCAGAAGTGTCAGAAAAAGAAGTGAAAAAAAATAATTCCTTTTGCAATTGCAACAAAAAGAATAAAATGCCTAGAAATAAATCTAACAAAATGTGAAGGACCTATATAATGAAACCTATAAGACCCTATTAAAAGAAATCGAAGGAGATACAAAGAAGTGGAAAGATATTCTGTGTTCCTAGATTGGAAGAATCAACATAGTTAAAATGACCTTATTACCTAAAGCATTATACAGATTTAATGCAATCCCTTGGACGTAAAGAGGATTTTAAGAATTTGACCTCAAAGGCAAAGAAAGTAAAAGCAAAATAAATGAATGGGACTACAGCAAACTAAAAAGCTTCTGCACAGCAAATGAAACTGTCAACAAGGAAAAGAGACAACCAGCCAAATGGGAAAATATATTTGCAAGCAATGCCTCCAATAAGGGCCTAATATCAAAAATATACAAAGAACTGGGATGTGGTTTACATACAGAAGGTCTTGGGTTCAGACCCCAGTAAAGCCACGATCCATGGTCTTCCTCCATGCCACCCTTAACAAGCCTGATGTCTGATCTTGGAAGCTAAGTAGGATCAAGTCTGGTTAGGACTTGGATGAGAGACCACCTAGGAGGACCAGGTGCTGTAGGCATAAATAAAAAATATTTATATGAAGAACTCATACAACTCAATAACAACAACAACAAAACAATCTATAAATGGGCAGAGTACCTGAACAGATACTTCTCCCAAGAAGACATATAAATGGCCAGCAAGCATATGAAAGGATGCTCAACATCACTAGCTATTAGGGAAATGCAAATCAAAACCACAATGAGATGCTATCTCACACCTGTTAGAATAGCTATAATCAACAGGACAAGTAATAACAAATGCTGGAGAGGATGTGGAGAAATAAGAAACCTCATACACTGCTGGTGGGACTGCACATTGGTACAGCCACTATGGAAAAAAGTCTGGTGGTTCCTCAAAAAACTAAGAATTGATCTACCATATAATACAGCAATCCGTCTACTGGGTATTTACTCCAAAGACTTGAAAACCCATATCTGAAAGATATTTGCACACCAATGTTCATAGCAGCATTATTCATAGTGGCCAAGACATGGAAGAACCAAAGTGTCCTACAACAGACAATTGGATAAAGCTGTGGTGCATATATACAGGGGACTATTACTCAGCCATAAGAAGAGATGACATACTTACATTTATAACAACCTTGAGATAATCATGCTAAGTGAAATAAGCCAGACAGGAAAAGTTGAAAACCACATGATATCACTTACATGTGGATATAAACCTAAAAATAACAAGTGAACAGGACAAACAACACAGAGACTCATGGACATGGACAATAGACTAGTGGTTACCAGAAGGTAGTGGGGGAAGAGGGAGGCAGATGGGATAAAATGGGTCAAATATGTGGTGACAGAAAGAAATCTAACTATGAGCAGTGAATACACAATGCTATATATATATATATATATATATACTGTTAAATTGTACACCAGAAACTTGCTGAATTTTGTTAACCAATGTCACTATAAAAAAAATTATTTGGATCCAGGTACACAAAAGATGAAGCCAGGAATCTCTCAGTTCTGCGTTCCTCTGTATAGCTGTATTGTCAGCCACTCTCCTAAAGTAGTAGCAAAGATTCCAAAGGGAACTCCACGCTTATATTCTATCTGTTGGAAAGAGAGTATCTCTTTCTCAGTAGTTTTAGCGTAAAACTGAAGGAAAACTCTTATTGTCCCAAGTTGGGTCAATAAGGCACATCTCTGAACCAATCATGAGGCTAGAAGATATAGTATTTTGACTGACCAGGTTTGGGTCATGTATTAATCACTATAGCTTGGGAATGGACATGGTGGACAGCTCTTACGTGAAGCACATGGAAGGGTCGTAGTAGTATTGGGACATTTTTACTAAAAGAAAGAGGATGGAGATTGTATGCTGGAGAGGAATGTAAACAAAAAGTTGTGGAAAATTAAAACTAAATGACAAGCCTCTATTTTTGCTGCTTCAAAATAATTATATATCTACCTCAAGGTTGTCACAAAAGTATAGTTGCTACTTTTTGAAATAAAGTATGTAAGTCTGACCAATAATGTATTCTTGGATGGCCAAAATGAGGTCAACCACATGAAGATTAAATTATCAGAAGCTGCAGATAAATTACTTTACATAAGAGTAGTTTCATTCTTATCTAGATGAGTTTTATATGTAACCACTATCCTAACTATCTCATCCTATAACAAAGGAAACTGCCATCTGTCACTTTGCTTGTATGAAGTATTTCTGGAGGTGGCTTGCCAACTTCAGCCAGAATTACAGAACTAATGAGTTTTTAGCTACCATATGCACAGAGTGTAATAATAGCAGGTTCTAGGCAAATGTTGTCTACTTGCTCCTGGGAGTGCTTTCCCTTCATGATAGGAGCAGATGCCCAAGGCTCTATTAGGAATTCTGTTTTCTTCATAAATCTGCAGTGACATGGAGTTCTCATATTCTCGTGAAGTGATTTTTATACCAAAAACATGGCCCTTGTTAACTATTTCTCTTGGGTTTTCAACCTGCTGTATAGAGATTGGCCTTATTATGTCAGACCTGAGTACTAGATGCCTTTTAGGAAATTTGGCGAGTTTGAAATTTTTGGCAGGTCTGCTCTTTTGAAACCTTACTGGTTTATGTGAAAGCAAACAAGTTTTCATTTCTAATACTTCTTGCTACTTACTTTATATTGAAATGACTATTAGTACCTAGCCCAGTACTTTGTGCATAATTACTGTAACACTCAGAATATGTTATATTATGTGGTTATAACAAATGACCCCACATTTCGATGGCCTATAATACAAAAAGCTTATTCTCATTCTCACTACACATTCCACCACTTTCCATAAATTACCATGCAGTTTGTTTCCTTGGGGTTCTAGTATGTGGAATTTCACCATGGGAAATTTATAAATATTCACAGGAGACTGTAGGGGCTGGGTGGGTGAGTATAAGTTTATAAGTTAAGATGCTTTTTAAAAAACTAATACCAGAAAACCCAGTTCTGTTCACTGGTAATGCCTAGAAGTAACTATAGCCCAGTGGCAATGAACACACCTGGTACCCAGATCATGGTTTCTAAATTCCATTCACCAGTGATGAAAGAAATGAGAACTCCTTTGAGAAATGACCAAATCTGGGTTTGGGTCAAGGAAAGATCATTTCAGAAAATAAGGGAGCATTAAGCACATGTGTATCCACTGAACAATTGATGAACATTTGGATTGTTTCCACTTTCTGGCTATTATAAATAAGAATGTCTGAACTACCATGTACAAGATTTTTGTGGATATGTATTTTAAATTCTCTTGGGAATATACCTAGGAGTGGTAAGTCTGGTCATAATAATTTTATGTTTAACTTTTTAAAAAACTGCAGACCATTTTCCAAAGCAGACGCACTATTTTACATTCCCAGTAGCAACGTGCCAACATTCCAATTTCTCCACATCCTCTCCAACACTTATTTTGCTCTCTTTTTTTCTTATAGCCATCCTAGTAGGTATAAAATGGTATCTCATTGTGTCTTTGATTTGCATTTCCCTAATAACAAATTAAGCATCTTTAATGTGTTTATTGGTTATTTGTATACTTTCTTTGAAGAAATGTCTGTTCAGATCTTTTGCCCATTTTAAATTGGGCTATTTTTTTTATCGTTGAATTGTAAGAGGTTTTTTTTTTTGTATATTCTGCATGTAAGACCCTTATAAGATGTGTGATTTACAAATATTTTCTCCTAATCTATGGGTTGCTTCTCACTTCCTTAATAATGTTCTTTAAAGCATGAAAGTTTTTCATTTTGATAATGTCCAATTTATTTTTTTCTTTTGTACTTATGCTTTTGGTGCTGCATTTAGCTCTTGCATTTAGGCCTTTGATTCATTTGGGATTGATTTTTCTATATAGTGCAAGTTAGGGCCCCAAATTCTTTTTTTTTTTTTTTTTTTGCATGTGAATATTTAGTTGTGTCTCAGAACCATTTGTTAAAAAGACTATTATTTATTTATTTAATTACTTTGGAAACTTTGCTGAAAAATCAACTGACTATAAATGTTTATTTCTGGATTCTCAATTCTATTCTATTCATATATGTTTATCCTTATGCCAATGCCACACTGTCTTGATTATTATAGCTTTGTACTAAGTTTTGAAATTGAGAAATGTGAATCTTCAAATTTTGGTTCTTTTTCAAGGTTGTTTTGGCTATTCCGCATCCCTTGTATTTTCATATCAATTTTATGATTGGTTTGTCAAATTTTACAAAAAAACAAGTGGAATTTTATAGAGATTGTAATGCATCAGTAAATCAATTTGGAGAATAATGCTATCTTAACAATATTAAGACCAGATTCAAAAATGTAGAATGTCTTCCCATTTATTTAGTAGTTCACTGTGGTCAAATAATAAGGTTCAACTATTCATCAAAATTTTGCTTAATTATAAATTTACCCTGAAATCTAGAAGGCTTACTGTCATGAAGATTTATTTCTAATTTGTAATGTGGAGATACAATTAAACCCATAACAATTTCTGATTATCAAGTGGTTCAATAAGACATTTGAATTATGGATTTAATTAATTCAGAAGATTATCATTCTATTTTTAAAAGGTGGGGCGGGTCGACATTAAATGTACTCTGAAGCCAGAGTTGTTTTGAATTCTATCTTCTTTAGCTCTTACTTTCTAATTAATGTGATCTTGTGCAAATTAATTAATTATTTATGCCTCAGTTTCCTTATTTATAAAATGGAGTTCATAACAGTACTCATGGGACCATTGTAAAGAGTAAATTAATTAATACAAGGGAAGTCCTTATAACAATGCTTAGCACATAGAGAACTTTGATACTTTAGCAGCTATTTTTATTTACAAACGAGTAACTATGAGTTGACAATTCTTATAATCAATTTTCATTAGAAAGGTGTGGTTGTTCGGTATGTTGTAAAAAAGCCAGAGGAAATAAAATGTTCTACTATGGGAATGCACCAATCAGAGCCTTCTTCAGGTTCAGTGAAACTGGACCTGAGTGAAGAGACAGATGCCCAGTGCACTTCTCATTCCTTTGCTGCTAAGTTGTCTTTCCTGGCTTCTGGTAGACCACAAAGCCAATAGACTTCTGAATTCCCAGAGGAATATTTATTCCTTTTTTTGGACAACCAGCCTCTGAACAACAATTGATTGAAATGTTTTCACAGAAAATACATCACTATTAGGAAAGTCTATATATATAACTTAAATTGTCTTTGGTTCCTTTGGATTGCAATTTAAAATGACCTATAGGCTCTATCAAAAAAAAAAAAAAAAAAGCCTATACATCACCAGCGCCTATCTTGGACTTTCTTAAAAGCAAATTTCAGCATTTGCTAGGCCTGGAATGATCTCCCTCCAGCTTTGGAAGAGCCAGATTGTAGATTTTATCTTTTTGGGAAAATCCCTAGGGAAAAGAGAAGATTCTCATCACAACTGTCAAGATTTGGAGAAGAGCATGCCATTCTGTATTCATGCAAGAAATTAAAATACAGTGTGCCATCCTTGGTTCCTATGAAACACTGTTAGAGTCTTTATTTAGGTAAGTGAGGTGGAGGAGATACTGACAGAAGTTGAGCAGGAGACTTCAGTTGTTGAATCAAGACTCATTGTCTTGCCTTACTCAAATATCATAGCATTTTTTAGCTGGAAGGCTGAGGAGTTGCTAATTTAGCAGTTGAACCAAAGTGTAGAAAGTGATTTATTACAAATAATAAGAGTGCAATTTGTGAATTATTGACTAATTGATTGGTTGATTCCTAAATTCTAGTGGATTCAAAGTTCATATCCTACAATGGTTATCAAAGTTCCAGGACCACCACCAGCAGCAGTAACAGCATTTGAGAACTTAACAGAAATGCAAATTTTCAAGTCCTACCCAAGACCTACTGAATCAGAACTCTAGGGTAGGGGCTGACAACCTGTGCTTAATAAGTGCAGGAGTCTATTCTGATGCTCACTCCAGTTTGATAACCACTGTTAAAATAGCATTAATTTAACTCACCTGGCATTCAGGTGTGCTTTATCAGAAGAGAGTAGAAGGAGTGAAGTCATATACAATTAGTGCCCAGAAAATGGGGTGCAGAGAGCTATGCCATTCTTGGTTGTTCCATGTTAAAGAAAAAGTAAATCAAAAAGTAAAAGAAAGTCTTTATTCAAGGGGCTACTACAACCGGGTTTGTAATAAATAGAGAGCCAGCTCAACTCCTGATACAACAAGGACAAGTGGAGATTTATAGCCAAAGAGCAGGGCGGGGATCAGTGAATGGAAAGTTACTAAGATAAAACATCAAGGCTAATGAGATTCTTGCTAGACTGACTCAACTGGATTCTTGCCAAAGCAGGCCAGGGTGATAAGATATTGAGGATGGGGGATGAGGAATTTGATCAGATATTCAAAGGTTAGGGATTTTCAGCTAAACTGATCCAGCAGGATTTTTGCTAAAACTGAACTAATGGCTCAAGAGCAGAGCCCAAGGTCAGGGCCTTGAGGGCTTAGAGGAACTGGACTAGAGTTAGGTCAAGGGGAGAATCTGTCACCTCTTAGGATAAAAGATGGATGAGTGATGTCTCTTGATGTCATTTTATAGGTGAAGAACCCAAGGTACAGAGGGGATACAGGACTTACCCACGCAATGTGGACACGAAAAGGCAGTGCAGACACCAGGTTCCAGGTTGCCCAGAGACCACCAGCTCAGAATGTGCCCTAACTACACATTCAGAGTCCAGAAGAAGATAATGGCTGCTAGCGGTAGGATCCAAACTCCTTATCAACAGAGATATGGCCTGGTCTGGAACTCTATAGTAGAGCTCAAACTTGGAATTCAGTACTAGCAAAATATTTTAAGATTAAAATTTTTTAAAAGAAAAATTTTTTTTTATTTTGGTGAGGACAATTTTTAAAGGTAATATCTACTAAGACCATAATTTCGTAAAAGAAATGACATTTTACACTCCCAAAATTTGGTATAATCTTAACATAAAGGACTAATTTTTTAGAATATTAATAAATTTGGCTTTTTTTTTTAAAGGGAGGTTTTACTGTGTATTTTCCTCTCATTCCTCCACAGAGCAGTAAAACGTTGTGAGCAAATGTTTATATGGAGTTTCTGTGAAGAAAACCTCTATGAGACTCAGTTCTCTGCTTTAGATCCCTGACTGACTAACGGGCCCTGACTGCCCGCTGCACCCTGGAATGTGCCATCACCAAGTATGCATTTGATAAATGTTCTTTGATGATAAAAATGATGAGAACAGAATGGATTTATAATATTTATTACAGTTAGGACACTACATGCCAGAGGTACAAAGGACCTAAATTGCTTTTCCAAGGTCACATAACCAGTTATAAAAGGAACTGGTACTAGAATTTAAATCTGTCTCCTTGTTTGGAATTCTTCTCCCTTAGACCACACTGACATTAATAAAGGAAGTCTAATAGGATGTCTTTTTGTTTGGGGGAATATTTTAACTTAGGCAAGAAAATGATGAAATCAAAAGTCAGAGACTTAATTCAGAACATAAAAATAATATTGATCCAAGAGATCTGAGGAAATTCAAGGATATGAGATCCAAGTGGCAAAAAGACAACATAAAGAGGAGTTGAGTTTGCAGGGAGGGAGTCAGAAATGTTTTCCTATGATAAATCACAACTACTGGAACTGCCAGGCTGCACTTATGCAGATACTAATCAATTTTTGGAGTTCTAAACTAGCCAGGCTTGTTAGACAGGCTTTAAACATAAAGGAAAGAGCATCCATTTAATTCAGATACCACCAGATATATTTATGATGTAGAATGCTGGACTGAGAGTGGTCAGTGGAAAATAAATTTGAAAAAATTAAACTTCGGTGTACACATTAATGAAGTATATTATATTTTTGTATATCATATTTCTGGTGTATTAAAATAAGGGGTAACCACTGTAACTTCTTAGACAAGTTAATGCAAAAGGAAGAGGAAGTGAATTTATCATGACAAACAGTTTAAAATAACTGTGGTAAAAATTAAAAGGCTTCCCACAACCAATATCTGTTAAAGAAAGTGAGCCAGGTAAGTAATAAAACAATACTTGTTTAAATTTTTGTTGCATTAAAGATTCTATAGCAATATGTCGTCTTATGGGCACTGACAACTATGTAAGATTCAAGTTCTCTGAATTGTTGAACATTTGTCTTCAGAGTGCTTTTTAGTTTCTAAGAATGTAACATTGGCAGGAAATAGAGAAATTAACCAGAAGTAAGGTTTTCATGTACCCAAAGGAGGTCGCCACAAAGATCATATAAGATAAAGTAGATGCGTCTTTAGAAGTGTCTTCTGGTCTGGCTGCTCATAACTGCTCTCCCTGGTACACCCAGCTGTATACACCTGCTTGGTAAAGCCACTCTTAGCCTCTGGAATGCATTAAGGTTCAAATGCAGCTTCTGTTCTGCTGGTAACAGAGAAGCCTATTTCCTATTAGTTCCAACTTCCCTCTGAACATTTCATAGCATTCTCAGTGGATTAGCCTTGCCCTAGCCAACAAGTTCTCCCTTGTAAAGTATTCTAGTTTAGTCACTAGATGGTTCAGATAGACAGTATTGCAATGCAAGGCAAAAAAAAACTTCAGAGTTCTAAGTATCCCTGAACTTTAAGGCTGGGTGTTTGTTCATTTTACTTTGCTTTTTTTTTTTTGCACAAGGAAATTATTTTCATTTACTGTAGTGCTCAGTTCATTAGATGTGCTCATTAAAGATATTTTTCTGATCATTTCTGGCATTTAAATGTCTGCCTGTCCCACGTACTTGGCAAGGTGTGATCTCTGGGAGAACTGGTGTTAAAACTGGGAAAACAGTAGTTAGAGGGAGATTTGAAAGATGGCAAAAAGAGAAACAGTGGGGAGCAGCCCCAGCCAGGACTGTTACACACAAAGGGAGCAAAACTGACCATGAAGGTGTGAGTGGCATTACAACCTCATTTCTCCTTCAGGGGAGCACTATAAATAGTCATTACACTCCAGCTCAACTTTGTTCATCTAAGAATAATCAGTTAGTCCACTGACAATGGCAGTGTAATGACATTCAAATTCTGAATAGTAATACAACTTTTTAACATAAGAAAAATGTAGAGAAATGCAGATTAGTGTGTGATATTATATTTTGACTTACCTAATTAGCTAGTACAAGGTATGAAACAGGCATTCTCATATATCATTGGAGGATATGAGCTCTTAAAAACTTTTAGAATGTGGATCAATAGTGTATTAGTTTGCTAGGGCTGCCATAAAAATGTATCACAGGCTGGGTAACTTAAACAACTGGAATTTATTTTCTCACAATTCTGGAGGCTAGGTGTCTAACTAAGATCAAGGTGTCGATAGCATTGGTTTCTTTTGAGGCCCGTCCTGGGCTTGTAGATGACTACCTTCTTTCTGTGTCTTTGTGTGGTCTTCCCTCTGTGCAAATTTGTGTTCAAATTTCCTCTTCTTATAAGGACATCAGTAATATTGGATTAGGACTCACTCTAATGACCTCATTTTAACTTATTACCTCTTTAAAGACCCTATCTCCAAATACATTAATATTTTGAGGTTCTGGGGTTTAGGACTACAAAAATATACTTTAAGAAGAACACTTTACTGAGTAATTCTACTTTTAGGAAGTTATACTGAAGGAGTAAATATAATTCTTCAATTTAAAGCATTATACATTCTCATTTTTTTACTTTTCCTATTCATTATATATTTTGAACATTTCTCTCTATATTTAAACATCTGCAACCTCAGTTTTATTCTCGATCTAGCATTCTATCATGCAGAAACATAATTTAAAAATTGTCTCATTTTTTATTTAATTTTTAAAGTAAGAAATATATTTATACAGTACAAAAATCAAAACAGTTTCAAAAGGTAAACACAGAAGTGTGACTCCTACCCCTTTTCTCATAAGTAACCCCTTTTATTAGTATTCTTTCAATGTTTTCTTATGCAAATAAAGGCAAATGCAAATATACATTCTTCCTCCTGCTTTCTTACACTAAAGGGAACACACTATTTACATTGTTCTACACATACTTTCACTTAATATATTTCTGGAGCTTCTTCATTATCACCGCAAGAGCATCTTCATTCTCCCTTACAGCCACAAAATATACAATTATGTGGATTAATCATAATTTATTTAAGCAGTGTCATCTATAGAAGGTTGTTTCTCATCTTTTTCTATTACAAATAAGAGGGCAAAAAATAAACTTTCACATGTCATTTCGTACAAGTACAGGTGTATTGCTAAAATAAATTCCTAGAATTGGGATTGCTGAGTCAAATTGTAATTTTGATAGACACTGCCAAGTTACCCTGCATAGGAGCTATATTATTTTGCAGTCAAAC
Organism: Macroglossus sobrinus; assembly: GCA_004027375.1. NCBI lineage: Eukaryota > Metazoa > Chordata > Mammalia > Chiroptera > Pteropodidae > Macroglossus > Macroglossus sobrinus. The sequence goes on from PVKZ01000307.1 coordinate 155,008, forward strand.
TAGCAATGGGCAGTGACTAATCCTCCCTAGTAGGATAAGTTGCAAACATTTAGATGTTTATCAATTTCAAATGCCTTACATTTGGACTTTTAAGTTGTTTCCGATTTTGCTACACTTACCAACATTAAGATTAGTATCCTCATAGATATACCTTTGCTCAGTTTAATTATTTCCTTAAAATAAATTTTTCAAAGTTGATTATGTTGTTCCAGGAGTATTTGCATGTCTAAAGCTTTTGATCTGTTCTACCTATTTTTGGGATTTATGAAGTTTCATGGGCTTCTAAGCAGGAAGAGAAGCTCTCTCCACTCCTGTAACACAAATTAATGCTCTAAGCTTATGTAGCTAATAAACAAAACTTAGAAAATAAGTTTTCACTAAGAATTTAAACATTGATTCTAAACTTATTAATTAAAATTTAATTATACATTTAATAGAATATGAAGAATTATTTAGAATATTTAAATTCATATTATTGAAAACTTAGAATAGCAGTGATAAAAACTTATACGTACTATTTTAAAATAGCAACATCATGAGTTCAATTCATTTTTTAAAGATTATCAGTATACTTGTTCTTTTACTTTTCTAAGTTTGCAATAATATGAATTTCTGTACTTTCCAAGATTATACTTTTCTGGTAATTTTATGAGAGCCAATAGTAAAAAAAAGGAAGGAAGGGAGGGAGGGAGGGGGGAGGGAGAGAGAAAGAGAGATAGAAAGAAAGAGAGAGAGAGAGAGAGAGAGAGAGAGAGAGAGAGAGAGAGGAAGGAAGGAAGGAAAGGAAAAAGGAAAGGAAAGGAAAGGAAAGGAAAGGAAAGGAAAGGAAAGGAAAGGAAAGGAAAGGAAAGGAAAGGAAAGGAAAGGAAAGGAAAGGAAAGGAAAGAAAAGGAAAGGAAAGGAAAAAGGAAAAAGGAAAGATAAGAAAAAAGAGTGCTTTAGATTAGGTTAGAGAGCATGAGTTGTCAATTTAACCTATTGTATCTTCCAGGGTGATTCAAACCTAAATTATTGGTTATCAGAATATCTCTTTCATTTCTCCTTTTTAAAAATAGACTTTTTATTTTTTTAAGAACAATTTTAGGTTCACAGCAAAATTGAGCAGAAAGTGTAAAGAATTCTAATATATCCTGTCTTTACACCTGAACATGTAGAGAATTCCAACATATCCTGTTTTCACACTTACACAACCTCCCCTACTATCAACATGTCCTTTACCAGAGTGGTACATTTGTTACAATTATGAATCTACCTTGACACATTATAATCACCCAAAGTCCATAATTTACATTAGGATTCACTCTTGACGTTGTATATTTTGTGGGTATGAACAAAGGTATAATGGCATGTATCCACCATTTTAGGGTCATAAAAATCTTCTGTGTTCTGCCTATTCACCCCTCCCTCCTACCTAATCACTGGTACCATGATCTTTTCACTGTCTCCATAGTTTTGCTTTTTCCAGAATGCCATGTAGTTGGAATCATACAGTATGTACCATTTTTCAGCCTGGTTTCTTCTACATAGTAATATATCTTTAAGTTTCCTCCATATCTTTTAATGGCTTGAAAGGTCATTTCTTTTTAGCGTTGAATAACATTCCATTGTTTAGATGTACTATAGTTTATTTATCCAGTCACCTAGTATAGGCCACCTTGATTGCTTCCAAGTTTTGGACATTTTAAATAAGGCTGGTTTAACATCTGTGTGCAGATTTTTGTGTGGACATACATTTTTAAGTCATTTGGATAAATACCATGAAGCTGGTATAAATACCACAATTGCTGGATCATATAGTAAGAGTATGTTTAATTTTGTAAGAAACCACCAAACTGTGTTCTGAAGTTGCTATACCATTTTGTATTGCCATCAGTGATGAATGGGAGTTTCTATTGCTCTATATCCTCATCAGCATTTGGTGTTGCCAGTATTCTGGATTTGGCCATTCTAATGGATGTAGAGTGATATTAGAGATTTCCTAATTGAATGGTTGCATATGTGGTCCCATTGTCTTCTTAAGTGCTGTGAAGTGAGGCCGGGCAGGGTTAGTGTTGATATTGTGGCTCTTACAAATAGTGGCTGTCCACAGTGATATCAAAGAATGTTCAGTAATGATTGATGATTAAATATCATGTAGATATATGTAAATAATGAGATGGCAATTAAATCATAATTAACAAGCACTGATAAAGTGAATTTAAAATTAACCACTAACTTACTCTATGATGCACAAGCTTTTGTGATGAAATTAAGGTGAGGAAGACAGATAATATAAATGGAGTTGAGTGATCCTGGCATGATTTTGTATGCTGGCCTAGGAAACCCAAAAGATACACATGTACATCCTTAATATAACACTACTTCTAAGAGAACTACTTCCAAGTAGTAAACAACTAGGTTATAAATGACCTTTTGGAAATCCTTTTATTATTTTTAAGAATAAATTTTAGATACATGGCTCTTTCATTAGAAACCTACTGGATGGACAGGACTTAATTTTTATTCTTTATGAATTTATAATACCAAAGAAGTTGATTCTGGTTATGTCAGAGCCATGCATTTTTTGTTTTAATCTGTTAAAGAAAGTACTTAAATGCATAAAGATACTATAAATTTTCTTTAAAGTTGATCAATAGGTAAATAGATAGGAAAGACCTTAAGTTATAATTAGTAAAGAACTGAAACAAGTAAGCATTTGCTTTTGTGGATTGAAGGATACAGTTACTAGGGTCAGATTATTCAGATCATGCAGAGTTTTAAAGGCCATTGCAATCATTCTTCATTTTGACTCTTTAGTTAATCAGACCTATTTTCTGATGCATCCTTGGATACTGATCTAACTTCCCACTCTGATCACTGCCAACCCAAACACCAATTCTAGCCCGCCCAGGTGCTCTCACAACCTGCTAATTAAATAGTTATAATGGCTCCTTTATACATCTTATCCAAACTTACTCCAGTCCTCTACTTTGGCACATTCATTCTAGGATTTTTCCATTGTAGTTTTAAAAGTGATATTTTTTATATTGAAAATTATTCTACTCATCCATGATAAAAATATTTTACATAATTTTTGCGACTGATATGTTGGGACTCTGTTGGTTTGCTATTTCTTAAATGGTGCCTTTAAGCAGAAATGTTTCATGTTTTAATTAATTGGGCTGACACAGTTATTGCACATTGATTGAGCTTATGCATTTATATCATACATTAAATGTACATATCAAATACATTTATAATGTATTTTTAGTTGGCCAGCCCATGTCCTTTGTTTTTCACATTTTTTCTCTGTTCTTGTTTTCTTTTGGTAACTAAAGAACATAAATGAATACTTTTTTTAGGTAAACTCTTGAAATTAAGCTGTGGTTAAGAACAGAAAGACCATCTCCCCTATAGATGTTGTTTATGTAAACATTTTTTGAACATCTACTCTGGGCCAGGTAGCATGCTAGGTTCTGAAGATAGAGAAATGGGCATAACATGTCTATTTTATCCACAAGAAACTTTGATGTAGTGGTTCTCGTATTTTAGTCTTCTTGGAAGTCATGAAGGTATTAGTTGAAACGCAAATTCTGGAGTTTTCATACCTCAATTAAAAAGATTGGAATTGAACTCAAGAATCTACATTTTAGCAGGTCCTCCCAGTAATTCTAACACAGGTAATCTATTTATGACACCTTAAAAACTCCATATTAAATTCTTTTCAATGTTTTATATTTATGCCTGAGTTCTGTGCTGTTATCATGAAGTTTAAAAAAATGCTATTTAAAGAAAATGTTATTTAACCAGTTTTCTTTTCTATAAATGTTTTTTTCTACCATTTTAAAATAAGAAATAGTCTCATATTTAGAGATTACCAGTTAAGTATAAGAAGATTTAGAGTATGAATATTTTGCTAAAATCCTAGAAATTTATCATATATTTTTCTTAATTGTTTTCTACCATTAAGCCATAAAATTAACACCATCTAACAAAAGTATAACAATGTTATCCTTGGTAAAAGTTCGGATTTCGAAGTTTACTACCCTGAGTCTATTCTTTCATCACATAGATACTTTTCCTGCAAGTAGGGTCTCCTGCTTCCAGGAAAAAAGCAGCATGTAGGCCCAGATTATGACATACATGAGGTGTAGATTCTAGTCATCAGCCGACTACTTTGAAAGAGACTGTGAAAATAAGGTATAACAACGCAAAACATTAAATAACCTCACCAAGTAAATTTTTAGGGCCCTGATTTTACAGGTAGAATTTAGTATTTTTCTCACTAATGCTAAGTTTGATGAGGCAGAGCCCCACCCAATCCAAGTCATAAACTTTCCTTTCCAACTCGTTGTGAAGTCTCTCTTACAACCAAGTTGTGATGGTCTCCAGACTTCTTCTTTCATTGTATACTTTTTTTGCATTTCAACTGTATACTTGCTTAGTATTTTTTAAGGTTTGCCCTAGTTTACCCTATAGAGAAGAAATTTATTCCCCTTGTTTTCTCTATAACCTTTGTCAATGTAGCTGAGGGAAGATACACACACACACACACACACACACACACACACACACACACACACACTAACAGTTACTTAGGTGCCACATATGATATGATTTTATATGTATATATAATAGTATACCTATATCAATTTTTTGAGAGCATTAAAAAAATCTCCGCACATTTGGTGTTTTAAGCAGAAAACAGTGATCTACATTATATTTAAATAAAATGACATAGTTCTACCACATCTCTCTTAAAGTAGCTATGATGACTTTGAGCTAATTGGGATCTCAACAGAAAATTTTAAAACAGCAATCATTTTTAGGTGTTTATTTACATGTTCAACCAAAAAAAGATCTAAGAATACAATATCTTACAAAGGGAACAGTGTTGATCCTCCAGGGGCAATATACATAATTTTAGGAGCAAAAGATGAGCATATATTTAATTACTACCCCCCTGGAAAATGGTGTATATTTAACTATAGATATTGCTCAGGTACTGTTTTCTTCTTAGTGTCTGATATCTTGTTGGGAAAAGGGTGTTTGGGATTGTGAAGAATGTTTCATATCTTCAATATTGAAAACTAGAAGAATTTCACTAGTGCAGTCTCTATTGACAGCAAATACATGAGAATGCATCCTAGGGAAATTTTGCTGCTGACTCCAACTCATCAGATGCAGACAGTCTACAATTTGAACTGACTGAGGAAATGGGTATGTTAGAAAAGGAGCAGAAAATGAGCAGAATTATGATTCACATAGTGGTTGCCATGAACCTTGAGTTTCAAGTCTCCCTTTTATTTTCTACTATTAAAAAAATTCCTTTTTTTTCTCTTAATGGAAAATAATTACAATGGTTTTTCTAATTTTATTAAAATTTTATTTCATTGAATTTTTTTCTCAGCCAGAAAAATGTATTATTTCATAATGAACAGTGTGGAAATTAAAGATACATAATAAATTATTAATTTTGGTTCATATGTGAAAAAATCACAGAATTTCTTCAGATTCCCTTATATACCCCTCTTCTTCAGTCAGCTTATTTCTGCAAATATGGAAGATTGGAGCACAGCACCCCACTGAAGATTATAGTAGAGGGCTGCTGTGTAAAATTATGCAGGTTGTACAGCCCACAATCTGCACAACCATATGTGGTGGCCCTGATGGTAGAGGCTTATTTTCCAACACTTCCTGAGCATTGTATTTGCAGATTAATGTAGGGAGCCCCAAATTGCTCTCCATGCACTGGCAGGTAAGCCATTTGCTTTCAGCACTAGAGGGAAAAAAGATCCAGATATGCCAAGACAAGGGCAATTGCATTATAAAAGCAAAAAAATAACTAATAAACTAAAACAAAAAATTAAAAGTCACCATAGAGGCATTTTATATCATTTAAGACTCAAGGTTTTTGGTAAGTCCTAGTGGTAGTGATTCCAAACTCCTCCTAAAGTAAATCTTTCATTCACTCCTAGTATTGATATTTCTGGGCGTGGCTACTGGCCTCATGCACTTGATCTATCTTGGCATCTGGTTCAGCTCACAGATTTTTCTACTTTTACTAAATGTGTGATTACCAATAGTATACAATTTTATACCCAAGCAGAATATTTTAAAGAGTGAATCTGTTTATTTATTTATTTTCATATTTTAAGATTTGTATTTTTATTATCATTAAAATAACAAGTTTATGAGCTAAAAGAGACTTTAATTTGAGTAAATAATTTATTACAGATGGCATTGAAAAGAAAACATAGCCCTAATTAATTGATTTTATATTAAACAATATCTGTATGTATGTATCAATCAAAATCTCTTGGTAATAATATTTTGTCCAGATAGCTATTTCTAAACTTATAATCTTTATCCTTAAGAAAACTCTAACTTTTTATTGCAGAATTATTAGATTATAAAGAAGAGATCTGTAGTATATATATTATTGCTCAAATCACAATTATTATCATTATCAAAGCTGGCTATTTTCATGCTAATAGTTAAGGTGTTGGCTTTTACAGAGAAAATGTTCTAGTGATTCAAGAAAGTGATTTCATTATCTAAGGAATAAACTATGCCCTCCCCTTCAATTTTGTGGTGTCCACTTCATGTGTATTATATCTCACATGTGGATCATTCTTCACTCAGGCTCTCATATGTACCAAAAAAGGAATCAGTTTTATTCCACTTGTTCTATTTATAGTAGTTAAAAAGGGAACAAATTATTTGCCATAACATAGGATAATTATTCAGAAACCTTTAGGGCTTTTGATAGCACAGATGTTAATATCAAATTTAGTCAGTATCAGATATTACCTGCAACAGTATTTACTTGGTACTGAATCCACATGTATATAGTAAATAGTTTTATAGGCTCTAATGTGGTATAGTGAAACTTAATTTGAGTCCACAAACATTAACATTATTTATAATTTAGAAATGGGGAATAGATTCAGTATTCCGATTTTCACTCTGAATTGTCTCTGCTACCCATTAAAAATTTCAAGACAATATTGGAGAACTGAATTCTCACAAAGATTTTGTCATTGGGCTTAAAAAGTGAATTTAAACAAGATTTCTTACAGAGATTTAAATTAGATTTATTATTAACCAAGGAAAATTAGCAGGCTTTACACCTAATCATTCCATAGATTCTGTAATTAAAAACTAAAAAGTACATGTATTAAAGTATTATTAATCTATTAGGCAAGTAATTCCAAATCTGAGAATAATAGTATGGAAACATAATCAAATAACAAATAATATCCTCTATTATAATCGTCTCTTTTGTAAACAGGCTCAAGACTTTCCTTATGAATAGCTAGGACAACAGTCATCAAGATGTTGGAATTTGACAAATGTACAGATGGTCCCCTCACATTTTCTGAAACTATCTCTAACCTTTTGGCCATGGCACTTTAAATCCAATGTTACAGATTGGTTTCTTTTGTTTCCAAAAGCTCTTGAAAATCCAAATGCCCTTTGAAGGCTTGCACTTGGATGATGATGATGATGACGACGACGACAGTGATGATGATGATAAAATGTTTATACGTCTGTTTAGAGCAAAAATGTTCAGGATTTAGGGTAAAAAGGATCCTATGGTCAAATTAGACTGTGGAATCAAAGTTAATACACTTCTGTACTTCTCAAATCTCTGAAGGTGCTAATGTACATTGGGAATCTTCAGAGAAGATTCTAGTATGCAGCATTGCCCCAATTTATTACACCAAAGGAGTAAAGATTTGTGGGACTGAAGTTTCACAAGATACCCTTGAGGAATTATGTTGGCCATGCAAGGTAAACCTCTTCTTATGTCTAGGTAGAAAGACTATTAATATGGGTCAGTGACAAAATAGTGTTGTTAAGGATACAATGGGTTAATTTTCAGTGGGGAAACTGAGGGAATTTAAAGCTCAATTCTTTTTTTTCTTCTTGCTGTAGCCCTCTTCTGGCTAGTGTGGAATGGCTAATATGACCTTCATCTGGGAAGGCTAAATGAACTCAGGGTGTAGCTCGTGGGAAAGTACAGTTCAAGTGGGCACCTCTGGCCAGCTCTAAGTCAGACTCAAGAGGACAGCACTCTTCTTACACTCTCTTCACCAGTGGGGTGAATCTGGAAGGCATTAGAGATTGCTTCTTATTAGGGAACTCACTGGGTTCCTGAAGCATGAAGACCAATCTAGGTTGTATGGAGCTTGATAGTTACCCAATTTGGAGGTAGGGGGAAGTTGTTAATAGAAAATGACTACAAAATTAGGGATAAAAGTGACTATTTAAAATGAGAAAAGGAATCACAATAAAATTAGATTTTAAAAATGGACAAATACCATGAATAGCACAAAATCCAGAAAAACAACACAAATTTGATTAACTGCCTGACATAACCTCTATTTTTCTTTTCACTATAGTGCTATTTTTTAAAATATTTTTTTGCTGCATGCTTGTTGTTTGTCTCTTCATATCAAGTTTTCAAATTTTAAAATAACATTTTATATAGTATTAAAAGATAATCAAGGCTTTCTTCCTCTAACAAGTTTGAATTTTTTATTATTGACAATTTTGAATAGCTTTTTTCAATATCTTATTGGGAATTTCATGTAAAATTTTGAGATTATTGTCCCTCATTTATTTCCTATATGAGATTTCAGAGTATTTCAAGTTTTCTTGTCAGTGACTAATGTAACTACTCTCAGTTGACGGCACTCATTGAACAGCTGGTCACCAATGCGTTATTGTAGCTTTTTAATAAATGAGATTCATGTTGATTCCTGTATTGTCACATCATGGTGCCAGACGAGTTAGGACAGTGGGCAGCAGTATTTTGATGGCTGACAACAATTCAACTGTGAACCTCCTTAATATATCCCACTAAATCCAAACTGAATGTATCTTCAGCTTAGCTTCTGCTTTGCATAATTCTCAAAAATCCGTGGCCACACCAACAACATTTGCCTTGTGTCATGAGGTTGGGATAGTACAAGTGGAAAAGAACAGTGGTCTTGATTAATTGCAATTAAAATATCTTAATTTTGAAAACTTTACAAAAACATATGAACATATCTTGTGAACATATTTTCAGAACCCCTCCCAAGACCTTGGAAGGGTCCATGTGAGGGAGGCTAAAGTTTAAGCTTCATTAACATCAGGATAAATTTGTCTCTGAAGTTCACTCCCTTTCATACCCATTGCCTCCCAGTTGGATATTCAATACTGTATCAACATGGAACAGTCTACTATGCTTCTATCCTACAGAAACCTTGGGTTTCTGTAGGTGGTAAAGTGCTAGCAAAGGAGTAACTTTCATAGCTATCTTTTCAGCTTGGGGTGGCCATGTGAGACAAGTTCTGGTCAATGAGACCTGGGGGATAAATCACTGAACAGAGGCTTTTGATAAATCTCTTATCAAGTTTTTTGCTAGCACATGCCTTTTGCCCTTTGTTCGTCACTTTCTTCCTGCTTGGAACTCATGTGCAATTTTGAAGATGGAACAGCCATCTTGTGACCACAAATTACAACATGAAAGCAAAGAACATAGGCCAAGATGGAGGTGCAGAAAGAAGGCTTTTGGCCTGATGGCACCGTCCACCTTCAGATTTCCTGGTACATGAAAAAAAAAAGGTTATTTTTCTCTTGTTGCTGAATGCAATTGCAAATTGAAACAGTTCCCATGATAGTGATTTTGAATTAAGGATTCAGGAGGCAGAATTTCTTTTGCAACCCGCTGTGGGACCTTGCAATGAAGAATGCAAGTTGTATTCACAAGTCTTTCTTATACTTCTCATTGACATTTTAAAATCAGGAAATATTTGAAGCCTTAAAATAGTATTATCAAAGTTTGAGTTGATTTTTCAGTTTTACTTAAATTTCCTTACTATCTTCCGGTTACATGGAAATTTCACTTAAGATGTAGTATTGATTTAAGATGATTTTCCTGGTTGATTGTTTTTCTTATATCTTTATTTTGTCCTTTGTAAAATGGAAATAATTATTGATTCCTATTAAATACAAATGTAAATTTTAAATTCTTTCTATGTCATTACTCCTGTGAGATACTTTGTTTGAGTCTTAATGGCATATTGGCATGTTAGCATATTATTCTGTAAAATAAGATTTTACATATGTCTAGGATTATTGCTTAAGCTAATGAACTTTGGCCATTTCAAGGTAATACTTTGTAATTTATCTTATTTTTTTCTGAGAGCCTTCTAGATATTCTTCACTTAGATCAGACATAAGGGATAAATGAGTTTCTCTTCACCTTTGTGCCATGCTTAGGTCATCCTTATAGTTTAGTGATATCTATTTTTATATTTTGTGTTATGCATAAAAGTTCCTGCTTCTCGCCCTACCATGACTTTGTAATTCAGTTCATAGTTCATAATATGTTATACAATCTTCCCTCAACATGAAGTTTCCTTTTGTGTAGAATATATCACTCTATTCTTTTACTGGTAAAGGATTAGATCTCTTCTTATAGTAAGTTACTCATTATTTATTTATTTGACAAACATTTAATGAGCACCTCTGTAAAACAGACACAGTTCTATGCACTGGGGATGTAGTACAAATAAAGCTGACAAGGTTCTTGCTCTTATAAAGTTGACATTCTAACTGGCAAAGGCAATAAACAATGTTGCTTTAAAACTAGGAATGACCCTAGTGAAGAGCTAGTTTCCTAAAAATCATAATTAGAGGAATCCAAAACCCAGCAGCTCAAAAAAGTATCTTCCAAATGACTAAAATGGTCTTGTGGCCCCTTCTTAAAGTTATCTCTTACACTTCAACTCATGGCACTAGCACAAACTGTAAATGCTCATTAATAACTTAGAGAACTTGTAAAAATACTGTAGACTAGAAGGGAATTTAGAGAAAATGTAAGACCATATTATCTGTAAGCCACCTGGATTATCAGTTCAAACAATTAAGACCTTAGACCCTGGAAGAATGATATATAAAGTGTACATTTTCAAGGCCAGAATGTTTATTTTCTAGAGGCTGCCAAATTGGAGAGGTTCCTGGAGGTAGATGCCAAAATGTGAAGGAAACTCCTAGACATAGGTGGGTTGATGAAAGAAGTCATTGAGTGTAAACTTTTTTTTTTTTTTGCTATTTTTATTAGAATTAGCCTTACCTGTACCAACCAGAAAAAAAAAGAAATATCTAGATTTAATGACTTCATTCTATTATCCTTCATCAATTATATAAGAAACATAGAAGTGACTATGAAAGATGATTACAAAGAAATTGACTGATTATTTAAACTCACATAACCTACAAAGTATGACCAAGCATTCCTGCCTCCATTCCTTTGCAGTTTCAGTTCAAAGTGGCTTTTAGTGCTGGGCTTCTCCTAGCCAATCGAAAATTAAAGATAAATAAAGTCAGCTTCTTAATGGGATCACTATGGACATTTGGGGCAGGATAATTCTTTGTTGTACAAGACTGTCCTGCATAATGTAGGATATTTAGCATCTCTGCCTCCTAGCCACTAAATGAGAGGAGTACCTCCCCATTCATCATTAGGACAATCAAAAGTTTCCCAAATAGCCCTACAGGGGAAGGGGCTCTATTATGCCTTTTGAAAACTGCTGGTAATGGAAAAAGAACACTTAAATACATCACTTCCATACAACATAATACGTGCTACGCTAGATGTTTGTGTTCAATGCTATGGGAGCAGAGAGGAAGGGCACCTTACCAAACCTGGGGTTCTCACAAGCATTTAAATAAGGATTATGACTGTCAAAATACTCAAGCAATATCATTCCTACCCAAAAGATATTATAAATTCTCTTCTAAAATTACATTTAGATTCTGACTCATGTTCTTTTGAATTCGTTCAACATAAAAAACTTTCTTCCTTTGGAAATATCCCAAAGTCGCTTGTAGCCAAGCCTTGTGAATAAGATGAGTGAACAAGCTGGACAATATTATTTTTAGTTAAAAAGAGTTTCACAAAACACAAAATTATGAGCTGACACTTAGTAATTACTGAATTATGAAAAGCACCTCACTCAAGTTTTAATAAGTGGTACCACATATTTTATTATTTTTCATATTCTTATTAGTACAAGGTTGTGAGCACTCTGTTAAGTACTGTGGATATAGAAATGAAGGACAATTCCTGACTTTGAGGATTTCATGCTCTAGTGAGAGAGGGAGGCAAGTAAACCAATAATTCTGTAAAAATATAAGTGTGTGCTAGAAAGAGGTGCATTTGTGCTGTAATGGGAGTGCAAAGAAAGGGCACTAGTTTAATCGAACTGAGAGAAATAGGAAAAGTTTGCCAAAGGAAGTTGATGCTTCATCTGCGTTTTGATTGTATAGTGCTAATTGGCTTAGAGGTGGAATGGAAGGTATTCTAAGGCAAAAGAGCAACATATCCAAAAATATAAAAGATTGAAAATGTGGTGCTCTCTGTGAGCTTCAAGTTCTTTGGTGTCTGGAATAGACAGTAGAGAGAGAGGCAGAAGATGACGCTGGTGGTATAAGCAATGTCATTTCATAGCACTTTTATGTACTATATCGAGGAATTCAGACTTTTATTAAAGATGATGGATGGCCATGAAGGACTTGAATGGTAGAAATCTGATTATATTTGCATTTTAAATCTTTCTAGCAACAGAGTAGAAAATGAGCTGAAAGAGTATGCTCTGGAGACAGAGTGTGGTTAAGATGCTAGGAAAGAGAAAAGAAATGAGGCCCTAAATAAAGAGGTAAGAGTGGAGATTGAAAGAAGAGGAAGGATTCAAGATATTTTTAAAAAAACGTTATCAAGTAACAGTAATTAAAACAATATGGTTGTAGATCGGAGATCCATTCTGATCAATGGATCAGAATAGAAAGTTCAGAGACCAACATGGGCATGGGAATTATATAATAAGGATAGCATTTCAATTTATTAGGAACAGGATGAAATATTTAATTTTTAAAAAAGTGTTAGTTAGAGGGGTATATTAATTTTCTAGTTAACAAATTACCAAAAACCTGGTGGCTTAAAAAATACAAACTCATTATCCTACAGTTGTATAGATCAGATGTCTGACATGGGTCTCAGTAGGCTAAAATCCAGGTGTCAGCAGGATTCCTTCTTGGAGGCAGGAGGTGAGAATCTAGTTCCTTAGCTTTTCTGGTTCTAGATGCTACTCTTATTCCTTGGTTCTTGGCTCCCTCTTCCACCCCCAAAGCCAGCAACATAGCATTTCTCTAACCATTCTTCTATAGTCACATTTCCCTTTGACCACAGCCAAGAAAGGTTCTCTACTTTTAAGGACTCATGTGATTAAATTGGGCATACTCAGATAACCCAGGATAATCTTCTCTGTTTAAATTTTATAATCTTATTTACATCTGCAAAATCTCTTTTGGCATGGAAGGTAACATATACAGGTTCTAGGGGTTTAAGGTGTGAACATCTCTGCCAGGCCATTATTTTGCTTATCACAGGTAAAAAATGTCAATTTAGATCCCTACCTCATACCATACACAAAGAATAAATTACTATGGATTAAAGATCTCTTAATGAAAAAGGGGTTCTATGGTAAGCAACCTCACAGGTGATCTAATCATAAATTCCTAACTGGGTAGGTCATAGTGGGTAGTCACACCTCAGGCCTATAACGTCCCTAGTGAAGGGTTATCTTTGCCTTAAGCAAGCCATATTTGTTGTTTTTGTGCATCTAGGTTAATACACCTTTGAAATGCCAGAGTAATCCTTTTTTTCAGACCCCTCAGAGTCAAACTACCCTCAAGGGAACACATAATCTTGTTAAACATCCTGTATTCTAATCCCCACCTTGCTTTCTCCCATCCTCCTATAATCTTCCTTAGATCCTTTTTTAATTCCAAATGCATAAAAAATACTGCAAATTGTCATTATCCCAAGAATTTGAAATCTTGCTCCCTGGCGATTGTTGTCAGTTTGGCTCAAATAAACTCTTATAAAAATTCTCTACAGGTTTGAACATTTCTTAAATCAACAGATGGTATCTGTCAGATTTCTCCACTGAAAAAATTACTCTTCCATCCTTTTGTAATTAATTGGTATTTGAAGGGTGTACTCTGAGACTATGTAAAATTCTGTTCCTCATTCTACTTTCACTTTTTAGTATTAGCATCCATTGATGCCTGTTCCCTAAATCATTAAAGTGATCTTCCAATTCTATCATTTCTTCTACATTACCAGTACAGAGAGTACAATTTCCCTATAGCCTGATCCCTTGAGATATCTATCACTAACATTAACTTTTAATAGTCTGGTGATCATTACTTTTTTCCCTTCCAGACATTCATGTATAAGAGAAGCCAATGGTTGGACTGATCCAGAGTAGATTTAGTGAATGACCTTGCAAAGGAATGAGGAAGTTAATTATCTTGGCAAGAATAGGATTGAAGGGTGAATCATGGGGTCTGTCTGGATAAGGTAGAAAGTGAAACCAGAGGCAGGTGACAGAGTACAAAGAAATGGAGACAGATGAAGATTTAGAACCTTAATGTTGTTAACATTGTGGAGGGGCAGCTCTGAAGACAAGATATTAGAACACGTGGGTTTAAGTGTTACCATATTTTTTCACCTTGGATTTCTCAGATGCTCACTAACATTTCAGAGTCTTTATATGTACACCTCATTGTTTAAGCACATGGAATGATTCCTACTGATTGAAGTCAAGAATTAAATCAACATTGCCTTCACTTGCAAGTCTGACAATTTTGGGGTCTTGGTGATGTCAGAGTTTTACACCACCAACTTTGATGTTTTATTTCCAGGTCATAAAGAAACACCATAATTTGTTTGAGCTACCATTTTCTTTAATAAGACATTAATTATCCCAGCTTCTGTTGAAAGGTCAGAACAAATGCAGACCTTCATTATCTTTGTTCATAATCTAAATAGAAAGTTTTTTGTGCTCAAGATTTCTTGCAGAATGAATCTGTTTTTTGATATAAATATAACTCCTCAATCATCATTACCAGAGTTCATTGTCTCTGAACTTTTTAACATTTTTGTTAGGCTTATAGTTTTATATCTCATGAGGGGCATCTTCTCCAACATGACTTTATGTTAAAGTCAAACATACTTCCTCTTACCATTGTTTTTATGCCCACAAACTCCTAACATGTCAAGTGACTCATTTGCAGAATTTATCTGACTAGAAATTTGGTTTCGAATCTTCGTCTAAATGACAGTCATTCGTTTTTAAGCCAATGTAGAAAAACCTTGTATGCTACTGAAGCAACAAGTTACAACAAGTTGCAAGCTTCTCAGCTCAAGACAGTTCCTCCTCTGTTTCCAAGAATTACAGGAGAAAAGAATTGTCTCCTTAGTTTGCAGCACTACTATGTTGTTAATCTGTGATTTCAAGTATCCATACTCAAGAAGGAAGATACTACTATTGATAAAACAACCAACAATAGCTGAGACTTTTTTCTCATCAGCTCAGCATCATCTGAGTTTCTATGACAAACACTACCTACTAACACACTGAGACCTGAAAGGTGGATGTGCTTTCCTGCCTTCTAAGATGACTGCTCTTTAACGGTTCCTTTAAAAATTCCTCATTTGTGAATAATGAAATTGAAGTATAGAGCAGATATGTTCTGTGTGATTGTTAAATGAAAAATTACTTCCTCTTCTCCTCCTTCCCTTCCTCTTTCTTTTTTCATAAAAGGAATGGAGGGGGCTAGCTGCTTAAATGTCAGACTCATAACATAAAGAGCTTATCTGTGTTTCAAAGCCTTTGAAAGATGTCTACAGGACAAGTTGGGGGCAGTGGAATCCATACCTTCTCTAACATTTTCTTCCCGTTAGCCGGATTCCAACTCACATCTATCTGATTCTCTAAAATGATAGATTATTTTTTTTTAAGTTTTTGAAATGAGAGCTAGAAAGAAAAAAAGTCATCATGTATATTCATTTGATTTGGGAATAAGAGGATTTCCTATAATTTAGGATAAGAGACAGGGATGACTTATTACAACTCTGAAGATTATTAAAGAAATGAATAAATTGGTCACACTACTACAACTGTGTTTGTCATCACAGTAGCATTGCCAATTTTTCTGTATAGTTCATAATTGCTATTCCATATCTTCTTATATGGAATATAAGACCCATTCTGGTGTAACAATAAATATTAAAATAGTCTTCAAAACCATCATTAGATGAGGCTATAAAAAGTTGTAACTAGAGTAGGTGCAAACTACCTCAGAAACTTGGAAAGAGTCATTCAAAATTACAGCACTTGAAAATGCATTGAATTATCCAATGCAATAAAAAGTATATATAAAATTTAATGATCATCTGTGTGAAAGGCCGTAACACTTGGAAATTTAGACTGTTTTGATAATGTTAACTTAAATTGATACCCCAAATAAGAAAAGTGGTACGAAGCCTAAATTCACACTTAGATTTCTTCAGTTTAATAAGACTATAAAATATTTAACAGAAAGATTAAAGCAGTATTCATTATAGTAGCTTTGTTTGACTATTAAGACAAATAAGACCTTAAGCATCTCTGTAGTTCTCTTTATAAAGCTGATTTATTCTCAATCCATTTCAGCTACTGCTTTGCTTAAGTATGTCTTGGTTACTTTGATTGTCAGGCTTGGAGTTGTCTTGCTACCATTCGGCCTATTCTATAGCTTTTGTTACCACTGTTGTCATAAGGTATGCTTAAACTCAAGCTTCTTTCCCATATATTGGCAGTCAGAAAAAAAAAAAAAGGGCACCAGAGGAAAGGGTGAGAAGCTGAGGAGCGCACTTCCCTTCAGCTCTGGTCCATAATCTAGAGTTTCACGATATTCCATCCAGATATTAAAAAAGCATAGTCTATGGAAATAGAAATACAGTTGTCTTTCAGTATTGGAGTGAAGGGTAGAAGTGGGGGTGGGGTTGGGAATGGATCCAGGACCTCTGCAAATATGAAAATCCATGGATGCTCAAGTCTCTTATATAAAATGGTATACTATTTGCATATAACCTGTACATGTCCTCTGTATTCTTTAAGTCATCTCCCAATTACTTATAATACCTAATACAATGTAAATGCTATGTAAATTGTTGTTACACGGTATTAGGGAATAATGACAAGAAAAAAAATGTGTACATGTTCATTATAAACTCAGTCATTTTTGGCCAATTTACATAGTACATGTAGATTATTTAAATATTTTTAAATATTTTAAAAATATTTTCCATCCGAGATTGGTTGAATCTGCAGATGCGGGAACCCGCATATATGGAGGGCTGACAATAACAGGCAGTATGCAGAGCACTTGAAAGCATGGGCTTTGGCCTCAGGCAGACCTCCGTTGCAGTCCTGATTTCTTTCCTTAATACCTGCATGGCTTTGGACAAATTCCCTAATTTCTCTAAACCTCAGCTTTCTCATTTGTAAAGTAAGGATAATAATAGTGCCTATCGCACAGAGTTTATTGTTGTGATCAAATTAGATGATGCATGTGAACATTCTACATGATACCTGGCATATGGTAAGCAT
The DNA here is from genome assembly GCA_004027375.1 of Macroglossus sobrinus. NCBI lineage: Eukaryota > Metazoa > Chordata > Mammalia > Chiroptera > Pteropodidae > Macroglossus > Macroglossus sobrinus. The sequence continues at coordinate 172,485 of PVKZ01000307.1, forward strand.
TAAAAAATGCTTACTAATAAAACATTGGTGCTATTACTATAAAAATGTTTTTGTTTGAAAAATATACCATACCTTGGTAGGAGATGCTCCCATATCCTTTGGGGGCCCAACCTAAAAATTGCTGTATTTGCATCACTTTGTTAGTTGAGAAAAGACAGATTCTGTACAAACCTTTGTCAGGGTCTTTAAAACCACTTTTTCTTTGGTGACCAGTCCTGTTTCAAATTTGAGTTCTCATTCAAGTGACTTCTCCCTCCACACTCAAGACAACATTGAGTTCTGCATGCAAAGGGCTCCCACAGCAGTGTCTGAGGAGCAACTCAGGGCTTTCTCTTTTCACCTATCAATAAAAATCTCCTGTTTCCAAGGTGCATTTCCTCTATATGTATGGTAACCAGAATATAATATTTTTGGCTCAGATATATTATCACTTATTCTTCTAATTAATATGTTTATTCAGTGCCCCTTGCCCATTATATTATTTCTTGAATGCCCAATACAATATTTCATACAATGTAAAATACACTGACTATTGATTGATGGAGAATAAGGGGTAGGGGAATTTAATAATAGGAGCCAAAAGATATTTTGAGTTATAAGGTAAATAAGTGCTGGGAATTAATGTACAACATGGCAACTATAGTTAACACTGCTGTATGGCGTATATGAAAGTTGCTAAGAGGATAATCCTAAAAGTCCTCATCACAAGGAAAAAACTTTTTCTTTCATTTTGTTTTGTTTCTTTTCCTTTCCTTTTCTTTGTTATAAATATATGAGGTGATGGATGCTAATTAAACTTATTGTAATCTTCATGGACATGGTATTTAAACCCTTCCAATGTGAGCCTCAACACTAGTCCTACATTAGAATCACTTAGAGTGCTTTAGAACCTGTGAAATCCTGGCTCTGCCCACAGAGGCTTTGAAACAAAATGACCTGTATTTGGTATTTCATTTTAAAAGCTCAGGTAATTCTACTGTGTAGCCAGGATTAAGAACCAAGGGAAAAGAGATGAGGTAGCTAAATGCAGGAAGAGAAAAGCAGGGAATCAAGGACTGCACCTTGGTGGTTTCCAATGCTTAGTAGATCAGAAGAGGAGCCAGTGGGCCCAGCAACAGGAATGCTCAAAAGAAGGCATAAAGGAACAGGATAGTGTTCCAGAAGTTAAATAAAGACAGAGGTTCAGGGAGGAGGGAGCAATAGCTGAGTCAAGTCCTGCTTGAAGGGCTACTAAGTAAAGGATTGAGAGTTAACTGTTAATTAGGCATAGTGAAGTGTGTTATAAACAGGACAGATGCTCTTCACATTTTTCTTCATTGTATATATACATATTAAGCAAAACGAATCAAAAGACATTTGCTAAATCAAAAATAATTTAAAATGGTAAAGATAATATAGTATTATTGAAAATTGTATTCTAAGTCTGCTGTTTTTGTTGTTAAGATGGTGAATTTAAATATTAAAGCCACAGAAAGTTTGAGCAATTGAGAAAAGGAAAAGCATATTACCCATATTCTATTGCACTAACACAACCATCATTATTTAGTCATTCATTCACTTTCATTTAGGGAATTCCTACTCTGTGGCAGACTCTATACTGGGGATATAGAAATATATGCAACAAAAGTCTCTGCCCTCAAGTAATTCAGGGCCTAATCGGGGGTTGGGGGTGGTGAACATTTAAAAAAATTACAAGACAAAGTGATAAATAATGTAATAAAGATTATATGCAGTATAGTATGAGATCAGAGGAAACAGAGAATTTAATATTCCATGTTAAATGATAATTATGAAGAGCACCTTAGCAAACTAGAAAATTGCTCATGTCTTAATTTTAGTGATAAAAACAAGATGGAAAATTGAGTATACATTATGATCACAACCAAGTAAAAGACGTGATCCCCGAAGGTTTCTCAGTCAGGGAGGCTTGAATTGAGTCTTGGATGATGGGCCAAAGGAAAGAAGGGAATTCTGAGCTAGAAGAAAACAAGGGAAGTGAAACAGAGTGTATAACCTGTTTGGCCACTGTAATAACTTTGGTGTGGCTAGAGTGTGGGATTCACATGAGGGAGTAGCCAGGCATAAAACTGGAAAGACAAGCAGATGATAACAAGATTTTAAAAGATAAAAAAAAAAAAAAAAAAAAAAAAACCACACACATAGCTGTGCTAGAGAGTTTGAACTTCATTTAGTCACTTATGAGCGGCCACAGAAGAATTTTAAAGTGGAAAAGCATGCTCAGATTTGGTATTACAAATATAACCACAGCAGCTGAACTAAATGGGGCTAAAACTGAAGGCAGGAGACTAGTTAGAAATCTTTTGCAATAATCTAGGTGCAAAATGATAAAGGCAATAGCAAAAAGATAGATGGATTGATGGAGAGATGGACGGACGGACGAATGGATAGATAGGTTTGAATTCAAAGGGGTCTTTAGGAGATAGTATGAATTTTGGAAGTGATAGGTGATGTGCATATAGAGAATGAGGAGTAGAGGAATCAAGAATGACTTCCAGACCTTTGGTTTGGAGAACTGAATGTCTATCCCTGTTCTTAATCCTGACCACCTTTCTACCCAAGATAATGAACAGAGGAAGGAGAAATTGAGAGCCCTTGAAACATCCAAAAGTAGATATGTAGTGATCATTTTGAATGTCCTAGAGCTCAGGAGAAATATGTAGGCTGGAGATATAGATTTATAAGTTTTTGTTTGTTTGTTTGTTTTTAATACATATGAGATTCCTAGAGTGATATGAGTGAAAGAGAGATTGGGCAGGGAAATTGTATATGTATCATTTGTATTTTACTTTTATTTATTCTAACTCATTTCTTTCTATAATTATCATAATTGGGTATAAAGGATTTCTTTTACCCTTTTTTATCTCATATCAAAAGTTTTTGTCATGCTGCAATAGAGTTTTCAAAGCAGTCATAACTGTGGCTGAATAAAAAAAAAGAGGATAGTTATAGTTGACTTTAGCTCTGTGATAAACATTTTTATTTATAGTTTTTTCCTCTATATTTTGTTTTTTTTTTTCCTTAGGAAAGATTTTTAGAAATGAGAATACATGGGTTTTATATAGTTAATGTTTGTTATACACATATATCCAAATTACTTTCCAAATTGCTTGTACCAGTTTATCCTTGATATCAACAATGTTTGAGAATACAAGTTTAACTAGATACTTTCCATAATTTGGTTTTATGTATTTGTGGCATGTATATAATTTTATTATATACGTTAAACATTTATTGAAGTAAAATATGCATGCACCAAAGTGTACAAATCTAAGTGTACAGCTTGATGAATTTTAAAATTAAATACACCAAATCTGAACCTAATTCAAGAAACAGAACATAGCAGCACCTCAGAAGTCTCCCTCAGACACCCCCGAGGCTAACTACTGTCTTAATTTTTAACATCATAGAATGGTTCTGCTTTTTTTTTAACTTTATATAAAAGGAATCACATAGTATATTATCTTTCATGTCTATCTTCTTTTGTTCAACGTTATATTTGTACAATTTACCCGTGTCATTGTATTAGATTGTGATTCACTAATTCCCATTTCTGTATAGCATTTCATTGTGTGAATGTTCTACAGTGTATTTCTTCTGATGCATATTTGGGTAGTTTTTAGTCTGGGGCTCTTATGAACAGGGCTACTTTATGAACATTCTTGTACATGTCCTTTGATGACTATAGTATGCATTTCTGTTGAGAATACACCTAAAAATTAAATTGATGGATCCTAAGATACATATACATTCAGCTTTGATAGTTACTGCCCTCAGTTTTCCAAAGGTATCCTATACACTGGTGGGATATTGACATTTTGTCATTTTCACTTTAGCCTTTCTGGTGAGTGATACCTCATTGGCCTTCAGTTTTCATTTCCTTGTTAAGTAAAGATATTTAACATCTTTATTTATTTTTTTTTTGCCATTTGAATTTTCTCTTTTGTGAAGTAACTGTTCAAGTTGTTTGTCTACATTTTTCCTATAGTGTTTGTCATTCCATTTTATTGATTTGTAGGAGGATTTTTGATGTTGTTTTAAGTATTCTGAACACATCCTTTATCAGATGTACATATTACAAATACCACTCCATGTGTTTTCACTATCTTAAGTCAAGTCTCTTGGCAATTAGAAGTTCTTAACATAGTTCAATCTGTTAAATTTGCTCCTCATGGTTGGCACAGTTGTGTCTTGTTTAAGAAACCTTTGCCTAATTGTAGGTCATAGAGATATTTCCCTGTATTTTCCTTCAAAATGTTTTTTTTATATTTTCATTTTTTAAATTTGTTGCCTTGAACTCTATTTTAACTTAATAATGCTATCTCTAATTTATTGCAAATTTACTACAGTCTTACTCATCCTTTTCTTTCTAGTCTTTTTGTTGTCATTCTTGTTATTTTATTTAGATGTAGTTTTATAAGCAGATACGTATAGGATTTTAATTTTTAGTGCAGTCTGAGAGGCTTTTTTATTAATAGGTATTCTAAATTTAATAACTAAACTTACCATGCTTAGACTCCCCTACTGCCATGTTTTTGTGCCTTTGTTTTCACATGTGTATGCTGTTTCTTTTCAATCTTGTCATTTACTCTGCAAACTTGGTTTTGTTTGCTCTTATTTTCTACTGTGATTTTTAAAGGTAGACATTGCTCTAATTCTGCTGGCAGATTCCTGAGAGCTTTCCACAAATACTTTTGAAACCTATACTTGTTCAATTTTACCAGTGAAAGCCAAACAATAACCTTTGGAAACTCTATGGAAAAGGAAGCACCAAATTCTTTTTTTCCCCCCATCCCGTTAATCCTTCCTTTTATTGGTCTTCATTAATCTAGTCTGGGATATAGTAAACTCAGTCATTTGAAAAAATACATTTTTTTCTCCCTCATAAAGTAATTACTATTCCTATAAAACATTTGAAAAATACCCAATAGTACAAAGGCCAGCAACCAAAGTCTGACATCATATTACTACACCAAGACATATAATATTTTAGTATATTTTCTCTCAATCTTTTTACTATACACATTTTATATGATTGAGACAATATTATATATTTAGTTTTAATATGCTTTTTTTTTCACTGAAATGATCTTTTGAGCAAACCAGTGTTTTTTGATTATTATAACATCTTCATAGTCATTTGAATGACCTTATCATATCTATAAAGGAGATGAGCCATAAGTTATTATATTCTTCTTATTATACATTCAAGCTATTTTCAATTTTTTATTATCATAAATAATGTTTAATAGAATTATCTTTGTGCAAAAGGAGAAAAAGCGCATTTTTTTCTAATTTAGAATTCTTTCCTAAATAATTCCCAGGATGAAATTAATGAGTCAAAGGAATGATTTTTTAAAAGGACTCTTGATCCGTATTGCTAAATTGTTTTCCAAAATAAATCACATCATTATAACTAAAATCTCAATATGACTTTATTGTTACTATAGTTCTGTTAGCATTTCAGACTTAACATCAATTCATCTCTCATTATTAGTGTTTATATTAACATATCTATAGCTAAAGCCTGTTCTAGACATCTCCACCAACTCTTTCCAACTCCTATGTTCCAAATTGTGAGTTCTATTTCTGATTCGGTGATTCATAATTTTATGATTCATCAAATTGTGTCAAATCCCTGGGAAAATGTTCCTGATATGATTTTTCCTTGCTTGCCAATAAAATTAATGCTTTATTGGACTTAATTAGACAGTTTCTTTTCTGCATGTTGAGTAGTAAGTGACTTAAATTCACTGAGGAAGATTATTTTTAGTTACCAGTTTCCCAGTCTTCTTCCAACCTATCCCAACCCTTAGAGCAAGGAGAAGCCTATGATAAATTAAAAGATGCTGTTCCAGAAGAGATTGAAAAGTGTGTTGAGGACTCTAAACAAGGAAAAAAGCAGAAACTGTACTAGGAGCTCAGACTATATGAAACTGAAGACATAATAAAAAATAGAATAAAGTTCTAAGTTGGTGTATGGAATAGATCCAGAGTCCAATAGATACATTTTGGATCTTGAAAAGGTAATAGTTTAGATCACTTTGATGTACATCAAGGCCCATATGAAATTGTTCCTCATTTATGAAGCCTGGAATGTGATCTCTTTTGCATCTACATTCTCCCATTTATCTATACTTCACTTCAGTCGTGGATCATTTTATACTTTGGATGGTAATCATTTGCCTGACTATGCTTTGCTCATTACCTCTTAGCTCCATGTCTGACCCACAGCACCGAACAAATTGCTTTATCCACAGTAAGTGCTCAACAAATATTTCCTGAAACAAATGTTCATTAGTCCATAACTATTTTCAAAACGAATGGATATACAGGTTATAAACCATTCCCAAACAACTACCTTTACTGTGCCGAAAGTGAACAATAGTTAAATAGATAAATATTTACTTGAGGACTTTCTGATGGGGCAGTTTTAGAAATGTCATTGTACGTTCAATAATTTTAAGATAGTTTTCTTCTTCCCATAAGAAACCACCATTCATTTCTTCTTTATTAACATTTTCCTTTAAAAAATACTTTTCATTTTCTTATTAAACAACTAATTTATTTTTCCTTAAATGTGTGTACATAAATACTTAGAATCACAAATGCCAGTTTATTTTTTCTAAAAACTTTTTTCTAACTTTTTATTGTAACTACACAGTTTGATGAATTTTTACTAACTGAACACACACTTCTAACCTGGATTAAGGAACAGAACACACTTCTAACCTGGATTAAGGAACAGAATAGTTCTTGCTTCTCAGAAACCTCCCTCTGGCTTTCTGGTGGCTTTTTTGCTTCTTTGGTGGGAGAGGGGGAGAGGAGAAGAAATTCTTATCAATATTTGACATTTCTGTATTATTTAAAGTTTCTAAATATGTATGAGGTTATATATGCCTCTACCTATTTTTGCCATGTATCTAATTAAGAAAGGTTTAGCACTGACTTAATATTGGCTGGGAAAGCAATAAGCAATTTTGAAAGTCTTTGTGCTGGAAAGATATTGTCAAAAATCAAGGATATTTGGTATTTATTTTAATGAGAAGAAACATACTTTTTTTTGCCTACAAAAAAAAAATTCCTATTGCAGAAGCAAAGTTCAGCCTAAAGTTTTTGGAAATCTTAATTCTTCCCTCTGAAGTGATAAATTCATAGTTTGGTTTAATCAGTAAAACTTAAGGACGTGTGAAGTGGAACACAAGATTACAATTGGTTTTATGTTTTCTTAGTCACTTTTCTAAATAGACTGCTTTGTTTAGAGGTACATTGTTGATTTTAAATGTGCTATATAAGCACTGTATGTTTGTTGTACTTTGTTTTTGTAAACATTTCGTAATATGCATCGCCTTGGAGTACAGCTTCTAGTGCACTTCGGGGGAGGTAATATTGTTCTAAAGTTAATTAAAATTTTTTAACTTCAGGAAAATAAATCAGAGTTAAGAATTCAGTAATTCCAGTTTTTGTTATGTATAGACCAAGGCATTCCACCCTCCCCCCATCAGATGAGTTGACAAACCTGACAAGCCATTTCCATTGCAAGGGAGAGCAGAGGAAGTGTAACTTAGCCTATTATGCACAAAACCCTGAGACGATCTCTACGGGGATTTGAAAACAAAAGCAGTGAGTGGCTTTGTGAATTGGGCAGGGCAGGTAGAACAAACTCAGTGAAAAGAGAATTCTTCAAAATCCAATGCATTGGAATCACTTACCTAAGCATCTACCAAAAGGACTATTGAGGTGACACATTGTGATCATAGGATAGGTATCTTTAGAGCGTGATCTGTGTGCATACATTTGGACAAAGAAATAAATCACATTGGTGGTAAGTCTAGGCAGAGGAGATAGGGTGGGCATCTCAGTTCACTCTGATAAAAAGGCCCAGAACTCCTTATTTCCTAAATATTTGTAATATAATATTTTATACATAGAGTAGATCTAATGTATAGTTTAGAGAAAAAGAATAAGAGAAACATATCTCCATACTCCTACCCAACTTAACAAGTAGTACATTTACTGATGCTTCTGAAGCCTCTATGCGTTCTTCACAATCACATCCCTCCTTTTCCCTTATTGAAGAAACCAGTCTGACTTTGGCCTTTCATTCTCTTTTCTTTTTTTCTATTTTTTGACAAACACTTATTCCTGAACAATATTTAGTTTTGAATGTTCCTTAACATGTTATATTGGGATCAAACTGACTTAATCCTTCTTTGATTTGTTCCTTTAGATTAGCATTATGCATATGAGCATTTTAGTTGTATGGTACCCTAGTATGTGGATATACATAACTCTAGTTTATTTATCCCTTCTCTTGTCCGTGGACATTTGGGTGGTTTTGTTTTGAGCTGCTACAAATAGTGCTATGGACATACTTGTTCTTATCTCCTGGCACTCTTGAGAATTTCTCTAGTATAGATTTTTTTGGAACGGAATTGCCAGTTCACAGCATCTTCAACTTTACTAAGTAATACCTCATTATTTTTTGCTTAGTTCAAAAGGGTTAGGGTTACCAGATTTAGCAACCCTAATGCTGTTAAATTTGGATTTCACATAAACAGCTGATGCTGTCAAATTTAAATTTCACATGAACAGCAGATAATTTTTTAGTTTAAGTATGGCCCATGCAAAATTTATATTTCACCTGGTAACCCTAACAAGGTCAATAAACTTTACCAAATCGCAAACATTGGTTAATGAAGGGTAAGTGTGAGGAGGTGGTGGAGCATTTGCTCCTTTCTTCCTCTTCTAGAGTGGCTAACCCAGTTGTTTACGAGCAGATTAGTTCAGGGAACTCAGTGCTTGCTAATTAGCTATGTGGGTAATTGATTGACTCAACTGTATGCCAGGCAGGTGCTAGATGTTAGAAATAGAGCTGTACACATGACAGACAAGGTCCTTGTTCTCCCTACAGCTTTTGCCCAAGGTAGGGAAACAGGACAATAAGGCAATGATCTATGTATTGTGGGAAAAGCGGTGTGCGGGTGAGGAAGCCGATTTGTAGCTTTTGCTAACTTCGGAATCATAAATACTATTACCAGGGCCAATTTCAAGTTACTCACATGACATCATTGAACTCTGAGTTGCGAGAGACATACACAATCTGTTCCTTGGGCATTATGAATTGGCTCCGGCATTGCACTGTATGGAGGAGTGTTTAGAAAGGATACTTCATCTAGTCCCTGGGCTCATATCTGGTTGGTTTGCGGGGATGGGACTTAGGCATTATTTGATCAAATTTAGAAGGAATCAAATTTAGAGGTATAAAATGCATGTTATATTTATAACACTGGAGCCTTTATAAATATTTTTTACTATGTTATATAAATAGATAAGAGTCTAATAAACATAGTTGTAATTTATAATCAGTCTATAGATCAGGGCTCAGATCTCCCCTTTTGTATATGACCTTCTATCAGGAAACCCTTTAAGACCTCGTCTGCATTGCTCTCTCACCTGTATGCAAGCTCATTGATCCTCATCATTCATTTATTCCACAAACATTGACAGAGCCACATACTGTACTATAGGCTTGAATCCCTGTCTTCATTGAGCACTCAATTCACAGAAAGAACATTCTTCCATCTCTTCTCAATTCTTTCTAGGTAGGTTCCAGGTATGCTGGAGCCAATTCATAGTGCTAATTCATACTGCACTGTCCTCTCACTTGCTCAGTTTACTCCTGTTTTCATGCTGGCTTTCCCCTGGGAATATTTCCCCCAGAAAGCTTGCCACAATCCCTTTCAATCATTGTTTCTTCCTTCTCCTGAGATTTCTTCTTCTTCCAGTGGCAGGTGTTCCTTTCTATTCAATTCAGACTCTCATGACTTTTCTGTATCATTTCCTATTGAGCAATAGGAAATGCCTGTGTACTACTAATCAATATGCAAGGTGTGGGGGAGCCTCTACTTACCATTAAAAGTTTTCATTAATTATAATCATTTTATACAATTATGTATTTACACAATTTTTGTTCAGGCCTTTTTAAAACTCAAATTACTTTAAAAATCCATAACTTGTACAAAACTTGAAACAGCTTTAAGGAGGAAAGAATAATGATGTAATTTCACAACCCAAGGCTAGCCACTATTAACTTTTTTGGGTGCATCCTTGTAGTCATTTGTTATGTATACTTAAAAACAAATTGAGACACTTTTTCACTTACTAGTGTGAAAATTTTATCACATTTTTCAGTGTTTTTGAAGACTATTTTAAATGATGGCATGATACTGCATTTTCAAGCTAAGCCACAGTTTAATTAGTTCACTGTTGCTGGCAGTAGCCTCTTTATAAGTCAGTGTTGACTATTTTTATTTTAAGCTATAAGAAAACAGGAATCAATCATTTAATTCTCCTTGCTAGGTAGCAGTCATAAGAAAAATTAGTTAACGTAATAGGATTAAATATATGCTGTGGTCCTCTAATTACCATATAAGGAGTCAGTATGCATACAATGTAACCGGAGTTTCTAACCAGAAGCTCTGGAGAGACTTGGAAAGATATCCTACTACCAAATCTCTTTGGTTGAGTTTGTTTACTTCTCTTGAGAGGAGCAGAGCTCTGTATAGTGTCTTGAAATTGGTAGGAGCTTTAGAGATCACCTAGTGACTAAGCTTTTTCGTAGATGAGGAAATTGAACCAAAGAGGATTTTTACCTGCTGAGTCTAATACTCTTCCTTCTTGTCCTATGCTCTTTTCACCACAACCAGCTAAACTATGTCTTAAAATAGAGAAAGAGCATATATTTACCTACATCTTGTTATAGTAACTATTTCCCCTTTAAGTGCAGTACTTTGGTCTAAAAATCTAATGATAAGGTTCTAGTATGTAGCCAAGAGAAAGGAGAGCCTGTAATAGCCACAAAGTGGAAACAACACAAATGTCCATCAACAGGTGAATGGAAAAATAAAGGGTGGTACATTCATACAATGGAATACTCAGCAGTAAATATGTACTGATAAATATAGCAATGTAAGTGTATCTCAAAATAATTCTGTTGAGTAAAGGAAGCCAGACAAAAGAGCACAAACTGATTCCATTTATCTAAAATTCTGGAAAATGCAAACTAATCTAAGTGACAGAAAGCAGATCTGTGGTTATTTGGGGATTGTGGTGGAGTGGAAGAGGAACCTCAAAGGATAGAGGAAACTCTGGAAGCTGATGGATACATTCATTATCTTGATTGTAGAAATGGTTTTAGGCATATATACATGTCAAAACTTATAAAATTGTACATTTAAAACAAGTGCAGTTTATCGTATACCAATTATACTTCACAAAAGTTGTGAGCTCTACCTATTAAATTTGAAAAGCAGAACAAGACTAGAAACTCACTAAAGAATCTGAAGCACAAGAAAACTAAAATTACTTCTGGAGATATCTGACAACCAAGGTTCTAGTCTAATGTGAGTTTATCTGAACAAAACATTACTGTGAGAAATGCAAGTCATAAAAATAAAAAATAGAATGACATTTTTGTCGTCCCCCCTCCCCTCCCCGCCACCTTCCCATCATGCCATTTCCTTACGCCTGCACAGTTGCTCTATGTCATAATCTTTTTAGTGTTCTATTCAATGTTTTTTAAAGGCGGGCAATAATCTTGCGTTTTCCTGAGCTATATTATTGCTCTTTTATGTACAAGATCTCTGGTGTGTCTGTACGTGTGTGGGTGTGTAAAAAACTACACGGTATCTATAAATTTTAACAAATATTGTATTTGGCTTTGGGATTTTGTAGTGGGCACTCAGAAGCGGCACCGGAAACAAACTGGAAGTTTCTAGAAACCATACCCTCATCCTCTTCCACCAGATGAGCCCTGGATAATTTCCCTAAATATGTGAATAGTCCAATTTGTCTATTTAGGTTTTCCACTTACTGTTTTAAAATAAAAAACTGCTATACCACACATACAGTGCACAACACTGGCAAATCTTTTTTAAGAGTTTCACATCAAAGCATTCATAAAGTTTTGTTTCCACACTCGACTCCCGACTTATTTTCTTAGCTTTTATTCGGTAATTACTCCCATTCTGCAGCCTGGGAGACGCACACAGGTTTTCTGCACAGTACCGATGGGTAAGAAAGAAGCAACTAACTTTTCAGTTCCATTTTGAGAAATGATCACATCGAACTCCTGAGAAACCACAGCCGAGTGAGGAGAAGCAATTCTCCCCAGGCTGGGTGTGGGTCGGAAGCCAGTCGCGCTTCCGCGGGAGAGGAGTCAGGTGGCAGCTGAGCGGGAAGCCGGGGCCGGCGCGGCGGGGGCGCGACTGCCTCGGACCGGCGCGGGGAGATCGCCCCCGTGCGCACGAGTGTGCCGGCCCGGGGATCCTGCGCCGCGCTCCGCGGGTGCGCCAGGGGCGCCCGCGCCTCCTCGCTCGCACGTTCGCTCCCTCCCCACCCCCGCCCCCGCCCCCCCCCCGGCAGGTCCCTCCCCCATGCTTGCTCCCGCGGCCGCCGCCGCCGCCGCCGCCGCTACCGGAGGCGCAGGAGCCTCGCGATAGTGTTTGCACAGGCGGCGCGTGACGCTGCCGCCGCCGCCTGTAACTGATGCAGAGGTTACCCCGCTGCCTCAGCCGCCACCCACCGTCCGCTGCCGCCGCCACCCGGGCGACGCCGGGGGCCGACGCACTGCAGAGGTGCCGGCAGGTTCCGCCCGCGGAAGTGTCCTCTGCCGGCGCAGCCCGCGCTTCGCCCGCGTTCAGACCCCAGCACTGGCGGACGCCCCCTCGACGCCTCTGCCGCCGCTCTCCTTCCCTCCGCCTCCACCCAGGCGCGCCCGCCAGCTCCCTCGCTTCTCCCCCCTTTCCTCCCCCCGTCCCCTCTCCTCCCCTCACCTCTTCCCTCCCCACCTCCCCCTTCTCGGCTTCCTCCCCCATCCCCTTGACTCTCCCCTCCCTGCCCTCACTCTCTCGCTCGCCCTCAGCGCGGCCCCCGCCATGACGGAGGCGGGTGCCGGTGCCGTTGCCGCCGCTGCCGTCGCAGGGGGGGAGTTGGGTTCCCAGAAAGTAGCTTGATGAGTGTCCAAAGTAGCAGTGGAAGTTTGGAGGGGCCGCCATCTTGGTCCCAGCTCTCCACGTCTCCAACCCCGGGCTCGGCGGCGGCTGCCAGGTCCCTGCTGAATCACACGCCGCCATCCGGGAGGCCCAGGGAAGGTAAGCACCGTCGCGCCCGTGCCCGTTCGCGGGCCGCTCCTCCCGCGCTGGGACCCCCGCGCCCCCCGGGTCGCCTGCCTTCGACCCCAAGGTGGGGGATGGTGGCGAGGTGGATGCAAGGCCGCCGGGCTCCAGGGAGGTAGTGCGCTGGTTGTGGGTGGCGGTTCGCGGGTGGCGGAGGACACGGGAGAGGGGGTGCGCGCTGGAAGGGACGGGGCGAGGCGCACAGACTCGCCTGGGATTCTTAGGAGCCAGTCCTGTTAGGGTGGGAAGCCTCCCCACCCCGAACACAAGCCCCTTTCTGCTCCATTTGCTAGTACTCTTAACCTCCTGGCCTCAGGTCTCTGGTGGGTTTCCCTCTGGTTGAAGCGTTCATCCTCGAGCCCCCTCCCCTTCCTTCGCGCACTCCTCCCATAGAGGCGGTCCCCACTCTGCAAGCTTCGCTGCCCAGGACCTGGAGGTTGCCCCTGGTTTGCGAGGTTTCTGCCCTTTGGGGAGAGCTGCTTAAATTTTGAAAGCTGACTTTCATCTCTTGCCTGGCTCCCCTAGAACAATTTAAAGGATGGACTGACTCGTGGGCAGCTCCTTAAACTACCCCTTCAGATGGTTGCAACTTTCATTCTTTCGCCATCACCTCCTCGTGTGTGTGTGTGTGTGTGTGTGTGTGTGTGTGTGTGTGTGTGTGTGTGTGTGTACGCGCGCGCGTTCTCTCTACTGCAAGTAGGCTACTGTTCTTCTCTGACAGGGTCGTGGGTTTTGTGGGAAATATCTGCGTAAAGGTTACTTACTGCAAACACGCACCAGATCGGTTTCAGTGGTTTTCTAAGTTTTCTGGCTTTTTGCATGTAAGTGTGCTGCCACCAGATGTAGCAGTTACACAGCTAGTAAGATGCAGGGGTGCTTTTGACTGAAATGCCAACTTGCTGTATTTAACTTTAGGTATAGCACGTAAAATGAAATTTGGGAGAACATGCATTTATGGGGAAGAATAAATGTGCATGGAACCGCATTTAACGCTCTTGTGTGAAAAACGTTGAGCGGTATTCATCAGCAATTGGTAAATGGGTTGCTCACTCCCAGTTGTGTCATACAAGGAGATTGTAGCCACCTTTTCAAAAAATAAACAAAACAAAACGAAAAAACGCCTGGAAGTACAATAATCTAGTGAATCATTTAAAGAAACCAGGAGCTTTGTTTTATGTAGGAATTGGTGGAATTAATTTATTTTGAGAATATTTATCAATTTTTACTACTAAGAACCTTAACAATTGTTAATCAAGTGTTTTGTGCCCTGAATCCACTGGTTCCTGCATAACATTCTTTGTCATTTTGTTCCTGTGAGCATGTGTGAAAGTGACAATAGACTCAAAGATTGACATGAATTTGCTCTAGAAAATTCTTGGAAAGGTATGATTTATAGCATCCATTAGATGTGCTGAATACATTGACAGACATTTCCTCTTTCCATCTCACCCCCAATACTGATGAGTTCTGATTATTAGAAGTAAGTTTTATTTATTGACTGACTCAAATTTAGGACATTTGGTGGTTTTATTTTTGCAGTTGGATATTTATAAATGAATATTTTAAAATTTATTTTGTAAATAGAGCAGTTGGCGCTTTCGGCGTGCTTTTTTTACTTTTGTCAGTAGTTTCATTAAGATGCTTAATGATAGTGTTATGAATGATAGTGTAATCAGTGATAGTAAATGGTAGTCTTGGGAAAGACTTTTTTGGGGAAAGGCTTTTTAAGGCTTTTCGTTCATTCATTCATTCATTTATTCCTCAAATATTTATTGAGCTGTTTCTGTGAGCCCGGTGCTGTACTAGATTCTGTGGAGAGTGTTGAATTCTTCATTATCAATATTAGTAATTTGGGGGCTGCAAAATCTATATTGTGAGGTTTTGGAGGTTATTTCAACTTTAGTTAACAACTTCTTTACTCTTCTGCACTTTTTATGATTTGAAAATTTTGAGGGGTTGCAATAATTTAGCTTGAACTTCCAAGTAACCAGAAAATTTCCATCAATTTAGATGACAGTAGATTTTTATGTAACCTAAACAAGTGAGTCTCTCTGTTAATTAAATTATAGGACATGCGTTTGTGAAAGATATTTCACTCCGGTACCTGTATGGCTACAGTGATATATTTCTTCTTGACTAACCGCATATAAGTTAAAGCTATGTTAATTCTCTCTAGGGTTAAATATATTCATCCTGAGCTATAGACTCAGATTTCAATAATGCTAATAGGAATTGCTTATATGATGTCCCGGGTATCAAGATGAAGATAATTTCTATCAGTTGGATCCCAGTTTCTATTTTAACAATTGTTTAGCATCTTTTCTAGGAATACACATAGTATGTTGTATAAATTGATATAAATTGAGAGAGCTTTTGACTTCTGGTGACTGCTAGTAAGAACTGTTGATATAAGTGGAACTTGACTGTATGTATGAAAGAGAACAGACCTGGTTTCTTGAAAAATTGAGCTAATTCGATGTGATATGTAATAGCAAATTTTAAGTTTAAAAGAGATACAGACATATGTATATTTACACATAATGGTTATTTATATATGTGATGCACTTCTAAGTAGACTTTGAAAATGGGCTATTCTTAAAGATGTGCTGTATCTGTCAAAGTGAAGTTTTGATATACTTAAAACTAAAAATCTAAGATTACAAGCTGATAGTTTTTAATTCTCCATGTTTTGACTTTCTTCCTCCATTTCTTAACCTATTCTCTCTATCATATTAATATAGTTTTACTTAATTACAAATAAAATACACTTATAAATATTATAAAACTTAAGAATTTATGAGAGTTTATGTAGTATAGACTGCTTTTTTTTCTTGGGAGTCCCAAAGCTTTCCTTTATTAGTCTTGAAGTTCTCTCAAAGGTTTTCAGAATGTAGCTATAGAGTTCATATTGGATCTTTTAAAATTTTATCTCTATCCCATTTTCTAATAATCGTGTGATTAAGGAGATGGGAAGTTAAGAAATTAAGCACATTTTCAAATAAAGGTCAATTTTGCTTTGTTGAAGACTAAAAACTTAGTATTATTTTGGCCTGATGAGCACGTCTTCTTTTTATTTTTGGAATCAGTACATGGGTGCTTTTGAATGGGTTACAAAAGACTTGCATTTTCTTTTGTTTCATCTTACCAGATATCAATAATTTGCTTTATTTTTATGTAAATAGTGAAAGTAGTTTGGTTGAAAAGATAGTATAACAGTATAATTAAACTGTTATTTTCTCTGTTTCCATATTTATCAACCGCATCCATTAGCTAGAAGAATTAAAGTATTTGATTCCAGATGATTTAGTAATACCCATAGGGAGATGTTAAAAATAAAGTTGTACTAGATGGCCGTTTATTTCTTGAAGTCACTAGAGAGTAGGGGTTGTACGTTTAAGGATTCTAGCTCATGAATAGATATGCAGTAGGTAGATAGGTATATTTCTTTTTGAGCAACTAGCATGTAAATTAAAACTGTTAGTTCTTTCTAGGGCTGTAATATTCATCCTGAAGCTGTAGTCTCAGATTTCACTAATGCTAACATGGATTGCATATATGAGGCCCCAGGTATCAAGGTGGAGACATTTTTCAGAGGCACATTACAGATCAGAGAGAGAAAACAGAAACCCAGGATAGTTAGAAATCTGGGGATCTGCCCCTGGAAAATAGGCTTGCTTTGGGCTTTTTGGTCTCGGGACCCCTTTACTTTTAAAAATTATTGAGGACTCTAAAGAGATTTTGTTTATGTGGGTAATTTTTATTGATATTTACTATTTTAAAAATGAAATAATTTCAAACATCTAAAAAATAATAATAAACTGATTACATGTTAAAATTTTACATGAATAAATATTCTAAAACAAAAACTTTAGCGAGACTTGTGGTACTGTTTTATATTTTTACAAATCACTTAATTTCTGGCTTACTAGCAGACAGCTGGACTTTGCTTCTGCTTTCAGTTTGTTGTGATTGTTTTGACTGAGGTATGTGAAGAAAATTCACATGGGTATATACTTGAGAAGGAATAAGTATTTTAAGAGTATTTGAGAAGTTGAGTATTTTAAATATTTGAGGAATTGTATATGTTCTTTTTTGATATTACACCAAAATTTGACAAGGGGCAATTTTTTTTAAATGTTACTTGCAATGTAGAAATATGTTGTATTCCAGAAATGTCTCCAAGGCCCACAAGAAATCTGTGGTCTGTAAATTTACCCTAAAGAAGAGACTGTTTAAAGGTTGGGAAACATGACAGCTGTCTTCAGGTATTTCAAAAACATAAATAGAAGAGAGAATAAATTTATTCCACTGTTTTAGAAGGTAGACCAGCAGATGGAAGTTAGGAAGGCATAGATGGAATTCATTATAATTTTTTGACAAGACTAAGAACTGTATAGCAACTAGACTCATCCAGCAATGGAAAGAACTGCCTCTTGAAGTATTTAGCTGTAAGAATTTGAAGCAGACTACAGGGACATTTTTGGGGGAGGCAGAGATAAATTTGTAGATTCTTATTTTGGGTGCTATTAGATTAAGTTAATTAAGGTCCCATCCAATTTAAAAATGTATACATTCTGTGATTCTTTGAAAATCCCTAAATATAGTTAAACTGTACTTATATATTCATGAATGTTTTTGCTATTCTCTTAAGTCAGTAGTATGAAGCTACTGTTCACTTTATTACTATTTTGCATTTTTATTGTGCTTTTCCTCTGAGGATTTTCTTGTATTTTCTGGAATCGACACTATCAGTCTTATTGATATCTTGCTAAATTCCCTGTGAAATATAATAAGCTTTGAAGGCATTCTAGGGAATCAGATGCTGTTTATGATACAGTTTGGTAGAGTTGTAATGTATTTGGGCACCGAATTTTAGGATACTGTGTGTGTGCGGGGGTTATTTTCAATTTTGAAAGAGAAACTATCAATCTGTATAGGCTTTTATTTGTAATTGTTTATGTGATTCCAGAAGTAATAATGCTTAATCTGTTTTAATGATTTTAAAGCTAGGAAGTCTGAAAAGAAGGTACATGAAGGAAAAGTATTTAAATTGATCTCTCTTAAATTTAAAAAATGCATATTAAATATAATTGGGACAGAAAATAAGATGAAAAATTTTAATTCTCATCTTATTCAGACAATTATAATTATCTATAGCAATTATTTATGACAATTCATATTTTAATTTTATATGAAACAATCTCATCTGTGAGTTCGATTGAAAGGTTAGATTTTAGGTGGTGGGAAGTAAAACATAAATTCCTATAACTTTCTTGAGGTCAATTTTATAAGTGTAGTAAGTGACACACAGCTTGAGACTTCCATTTGGATTTAAAGCTCATTTTCTTTAGACAAGCCATAGGAATAAGTTATTTAGTTTTATAAAATCCTTCATACTTATTAGTAATTTTCAAAAATCTTAGACTAATTTAGAAGAATAGTGTTATAAAGTATGGTATAGCTGAGAAAGCGCATTGTTTTAATTGGAATCCAAGTGTAGACCCTACTTTTTGCCATTAAATAGTTACATGACCTTGGGCAAGTTGTTTATCTTTGCTTCAGTTTCATAAAATAAGAATTATAGAGATGAAAGGGACCTTGGAAGCAACTGAGTACAAATCTCTTATTTTATAGATGAGGAAACTTAGGATATTTGCTTAGGCTTTTACTGTAAGACAGTTGGGACCAAAATTCAGTTTTCTGACTCTCAACTAAGTGCTTTCTCCACTATCCTTTGTGGCTTCTTTTCATCTATATAATAAGGGGGTGAGATTCCAGGCCCTCAGAGGTTTTGACCAGCTCCAAAATATTATTCTTTTGACATTAGTACTAATAGAATTAACTGGAGGAAAGTTTGTAGCTTTTATTTACGAATGAAAGAAATGTTTTTGAAGCATTGTTACCTTTTTAAGGTTATGATTTGGTTTGTTAAGAGAAGATAGTCATCTTTATTATTACCAAAAGATTTTTAAGTTCATGGGCATGGTAAGTAGTGTGGTGGATGATATTGTTCTTTAATAATGATCTACATCTGAAACACTTTTATGGGTATATCAAAAACTGTAAATGAATAACAGTGTGGTGCTTTGAAGCGAAGTAACTAGGTGATTGCTCCTCAGAAATTATTTCTGCAGTGTTTGTCCCCCTGAGTTAGGTGCCTCTATTCCTTAGAGTCCTACTGCAGGGGTCCCCAACCCGGGGGCCACACCAGTTCTTGGCCTGTTAGGAACCTGCCCACACTGCAGGAAGTGAGCAGAGGGCAAGCAAGTGAAGCTTCATCTGTATCTGCAGCCACTCCCCAGCTTTAGCATCACCATCTCAGCTCCACCTCAGATCATTAGGCATTAGATTCTCATAGGAGCACCAGTCCCTGGTGCCAAAAAGGTTTGGGGACCACTGTGCTACAGGATTGTCTGTTTCATAGTGCCTCCATCATGCTACCTTTTATAATTTTATTTATGTTGCCTAGGAGACAGAAAGGTCTTGAATTCAGAGGTTGTTTTGTTTCCACATTCTCAGTGCATAGTGTTGACACCCAACAAAAAGTTTTGTTGAAGCACCCTTAAGTTTTCTTTAAAATGGAATGATTATGTCTTAATGTGCATATATTTTATGCCTAGGAAGATGCTTATTTAGGTAATTCTTAGGCATTATATTTTAGAGTGATATGAAAAGCAGTAAGAGTAATAGCTGAAATTTATTGTTTACACATGTTAATTCACTTAATTCTCATAACTGTGAAGTGTACAGTTATTCTCATTTTATAGATGAGGAAACTGAAACATGGAGATGTAAAGAAGTTTCTCCAGTCTGATGCAGAGCAGTAAATGTTAATGTTGAGTTTGAACCAAGTCTGCATTTTAACTATTAGGATATATTGGTTTTAGGTAATTTCTTAGTTTTTCCTTAGTAAATTTCAATTTACTAATCAGTCTTAGGCTCATTCACTTTACCTCCAAACTTTTGTTAATTTTTTTTGCATGAGTTTTATACATATGTGAAGATAAGATTTTATAAAAAGACCCAAACCAAACAACCCTATTCAGAAAGTTGTACCAGCTGTGCAAATCTTTCTTATGTTTCATTTTTTTTTAAAAAATATGTTTAGTACTGTCATGGACTATGTTATAGGTACACTAATGAAAAGTTTATTTTCATGTTTAATAATTAAATCGGAATGTCATTTATCTTAATATTTTGGCCTCATCATAAGCCCATCACAGCTGTAACAAATGAGTATTGGAATTTGAACAAAGAACTTTCCAGTGTCAATACAGGAATACCCCACTTATTGTGGAGGCTTTATAACCTGGTGCATAAGGCCCTGAACAAAATGGAAATGCTTAGTGGCAAATCTTTGACTCTTATTATTAGTATTCAGTATGGGAGGGTAAAGGAGGTTTGAAGCTCAGTCTATAAGCTCATTTATAGAAGTGTTTTTTAAAACAGTTTTAGTTTATTACATACAAAACAAATGTTTTGGTAACGTATTACTTAGTAAATCTAATGAGAATCTGAGAATTTGTATGGGTTGATAGGAATTTAAAGCATGGTGTGGAAAGATATGTAAAGCTAATCTAGGTGGTGAAACATCTTAATGTGGATTCATTATTAGGTCTAAAATATAATGAATTTCAAGGAGATAAGTTATGCTTGTATTTCATTGTAAAATGCTTATATTCTACAAAAATGCATTACAAAGCCAACTCAGTGGGTTTAGGGGATGACTTGTAATTTTGTCCTTCATTTATATGGATTATTATTAATTGATTGTACTGATAAATCTGTGCTTTTCCTTGGAAACTAATTTAGCTGGAGAAAATGACATACTTCTTCTAGGTTTAAATTCTTAAGCTTTAACTTGGTAAATTCTGGTATTAAATGTGATACATTGTGTGATTTCATGATTCTGCACTTGACACTATGTATGTGCTTCCTAAGATGAATATAGTGCCACTGAGAATGGTCATAGCAGTTGTTGAAACCCTGTCAGATTCATCCTGTCTTTTATGAGACCTGAGGTATGTTTAATTTTTTTAAAATAAATTGTGTGTGCTTGCTTTTTTAAAAATGCCATTTTCCCTTTTTCTGTGCACAGATTTTGAAAAACATCACTGTAATTATATGGTTTAGTCAACTTCGTATGTTACCCTTTTTTTACTCATTTATTTTAGAAATACATATACTTTGTGCCAATTACCAGATGCTTTATTATATTTTCTCTGGGTAGTTCTCACTGTCACTATTTAAAACATTTTATTTTATAGTTTAACAACAGAACTAAGACTAATAAGTGGCAGCACCCTGCAAGCCCTTAGCCCCTACTCTTGCCTTCCACTGTCTCCTGAATTCTCTGACATATGACAGCATTAAACTTAGTTTTTGGATATTGATACCATATGCTGAAAGCATTATTACGTAGAAAGTCTAACATAATGTAAGTGATAGTGGCAAGCAGATATTTGTTAGACCTGGGTTCCAGTTTGGTTTTGCCACTTATTCTAGTAACTTAACTTCAGTACCTCATCCATAGATTGTCTTGATTGTAGGATGGGATGATGATAGTAACTACTTCACAAAGCTGTGAGAATTCAGTGAGAGAAATTTATGGCACATTAACCAGTCAGTATGCTTTAACTGTTAGTAATATAGGTACATATAATGATGCTTTTCAATTTTAATTTTTTCTTTTTTGGTTAAATTGCAAGAATGTTGAGCAAGTACTATCTGGATAAAGGTACCTTATGGCCAGAGCATACTTGACTTACATGGATTGTATCCCTGGCCTGTTGAAGAATTCTAGCAGGGTTGTGTCTGACAGAGGCAGATTTCAAATGATGTTCTGAAACTGCTGCTTTCATCATTTTAGCTCTTGTACTTTTTTATGGCTTGAGAATTGATCACATTTATGAGACATGCCTGTAACATTTAAGTAAACTGCAAGCACTAGATTTGGATTAGCAGTGTTTATGCTTCGATATGTAGAAATATACTCTAAAGCACTCTATTTAAAATTGTGAAAGGGGCCTGCATTATGTTTTTGTGATTTCTTATTTGTACCAAGGAGAATGCTTTATGTGCATTAGGTACTTAATTTGTATTTACTAGTGGGCATGTAGGCAGTGGAGCATAGGGGTTAGGATTGTGGGTTTACTATAATAAACCTACATTTGTGTCTTTTCTCCATCACTTCTGAGCCATGTGACCTTGGGCAAGTGTGTGTGTGTGTGTGTGTGTGTGTGTGTGTGTGTGCGCGCGCGCGTGTGTGTGCGTGCGTGCGCGCGCACGCTTCTGAATGTTTTCTTTTGAGAAGAAAGGCAGGAACAAAAATCAAGCTCATATTAGAGAGTCATTGAAAAGTAACGTTTGGGTTATATTCTCTCACCTGCATGTAGAGCATAGTTTTCATAATTTATCTTTTAAATGAATGTACACTAACTCATTTAGTTAATATCTATATCAAAACAATCATTATTTTAATATTTTTTTACTGTATAATATTGTATTATGCATGTAATCATTTTTTCTTCCTTTGAATTACTTCTTTAGTATACATTTCAAGGATTTGGTTTACTGTGCAAACTGGTGTGAATATTTTGATGTCATTTAATGTATATTGTTTTTCCAGTGGATTAACTAGGATTTTAAATGTATTATTGTTTCTTGGAGATGACTCAGTTGTCAGAGCATTAGAATTTTGTGGAAACCTTATTGGCATAGTTTGTTTATTCATTTAGCAAGTATTTTTGGACCCAGAGCCTAGCACTGGGAAAACAAAGATATATAAGATATAGTCCTTGCCTTCTAGGAGCTTGGTCGCAGTCTAGTGAAGAAGACTGTAATTTATAATATGTAAATCATATTTTTAAAAAACACCTGTGGGTCAGATAAAATAATCTGAGTTGCCAGTTTCAACTTCTGATATAAGCAGAACTATAATACAGTTGTAGCATATAGTATATCAAGGTGCTATTCATTGGTCATTTGGTTGCTGAAAACAAGCAAACCAGATTTTTTTATTATAAGGATATAGGGCTGGGTATCTCTTAGAACCCAGTTAGGCCTCAAGGAGACAGAACTAGAAACTGGAAATTCAGGATCATAGTAGCACTGTTCTCTTGTGGATCATGGAGCAACCCTTTCCAGTGCTGTGAAGGAACATTTCTCGAAAAAGGAAAAGCGAGAAGGGAGAAAATTGTATTTCTATCACAGAAGTATGACCCAAAATACTCCCTAGAGAAGAGAATTATGCAGTTTTCCTCCAGGTTAACTATTAAATGCTATCTTCTTATAGTTAGTATATCTTTATTGCTAGTGATTTTGAACCTCATATTTGTGTCAAAAGCCCATTGCCAAAATTTTTTAGAAGTCTATATCTTAGGATAGAGACTTATCTTAGAATATGTAGTTATGATGTCAGTCTTTGTTATATTTGATGGAACTTCCATCATTTTTTAATATATTTATATTTTCATTTTATAAAGTTTTACAGTTTTATTAAATTTAATACTAGTTTTTCCTTGTGATATTTTTAAGTACATGTCTTTAAAAGTTATTACCCTCTAAAGTTTAAGTACTCTAATTTTACTGATACAATTTTTTAAATTTTATATTGTGCTTTATCTTTAATTATTGAAACCTAACTACAGAAAAACCACACAAATAAATTAATGCTCAGTGAATTTTTATAAACTACGATCTGTATAACCATCACTAAGTCAAGAAATAGAACATTGCCATCACTTTCAAAAGCCCTCTTCCTACTTTTATCGGTCACTACCTTCTCCCTTCTCCCCAAAGCAATTAATATTTTGTCTTAATTATGCCTGTTTTTGAACTTTACATAAATGGACTCACACAGTATATGTTTTATTCCTAGCTACTTTAGCTCCACATAATGTTTTTGAGATTTATCCTTGTTAATTCCGTTACTGCAGTTCATGTTCATTGCTCTGTAATATTACTTTGTATATGTATACTACAGCTTATAATCTGTTGATGGATATTTGATTATTCCCACTTCTTGACTATTAGTAATGATGCTGTTTGAAAGCTTATACCTATCTCCTTATGTGCTGTTATCTGTTGAGTATATACCTAACAGTAAATTTACTGGGTTATAGGGCATATGTGTATTTGCCTTTGGTAGATACTGCCAGTTTCCCAAAGTGGTTGTTTACATTCCAATGAACAGTTTATAAGTTCCCATTGCTCTACATCCTCACTGACAACTGGAATTGTTAGTGTTTATTTTTGCTATTCGATGGGTGTGAGGCAGCATTTGTAGTTTTAATTTTCATTTCTTGATGCTTATTTTATGGCGTACCATATGGTCTCTCCTGGTGAATATTCCATTTGTGCTTTAGAAGAATGTGTATTCTGTTGTTGGACAGAGTATTCTCTGGATGTCTATTAGGTCTAATTGGTTTATAGTATTTCAGTTTTTCTATTTCCTTGTTAATCTTCTGCCTAGTTTTATTTGTTATTAAATATGTATTGCAAGTCTTCCAACTATTTTTTGATGGAGTATTTTTCCCTTTGATTCTGTCACTTTTGCTTCATGCACTTTGAGGCTCAGTTATAAGGTGCATATAGGGTGTTTATAATTTTTATATTTTACTGGTGGATTGGTCCTTGAATTGTTTTGAAATGTTCCTTTTCACCTCTAAAAACATTTTAGAGGTTGTCCGATATAAACATTTTATGTTTACATATTATGTCTACATGTTATTTGCATATCCAATCCAGTTCTTTTATGGTTGCTATTTGCATTATTTCTTTTTCCATCTGTTTCATCTTATTTGTGTCGTTGAATCTAAAGTTTGTCTTCTATAGACAGCATTTAGTTGGATCTTGTTCTTTTAAAATCCAGTCCTACAGTCTCTGCCTTTTGATTGTATTGGTTAATCCATTCACATTTAATGTTACTGATAATGTTGAATTTATGTCTGCCATTTTACTTCTTGTTTTCTATATGTCTCCTACCTTTTTGTGTGTACTTCCTTTACTGCTTTCTTTTGCGTTAATTATTTTCTAGTGTGACATTTTAATTTTAACGATTTTTAAACTTTTTTGAGTTGTTTTCTTAGTAATTAATTGCTCTAGGGTTTACATTACACACTTATCAGAATCTACTTCAGATTTACTCAATTAATTCTAGTGATATTTAGAAACTACTATATAGATTTACTCCATCCTCCCCTTTTTTGTTTTGCATATTGCTATATTTTATAAACCCTCAAATACATTGCTGTGATTAATACTTTACAGAACTTTATCTTTTAAAGAAATTGCAATAAGAAAGGAAAACATACATATTTATAGTTTTTGTACTAACCTACTTATTTATCATTTCTGGTCCTCTTCATTTCTTCCTGTAGATTCGATTTACCATCTGATGTCATTTCCTTACTCCAATAAAGTTTTGTCTCTACCTGCCTCCTTTGTGCTATTATTGTCAAATTATTACATTTCTACATGTTATAGGCACAACAATACAATTATATACAATTGCTTTTCAAATCAGTTGGGAGAAGAAAGGAGAAGAAATATGCAATTATGCTCTTTTTACTGGCACTCAAGTTTTCTCATGTAGATTTTAATTATTCTCTGGTGTAGCCAGGACTGATTCTGACTCTTCTGCCAGCTCCCATCACTGTTCAGCCCCTCTAGTGAATTTTTCAATTCAGTTATTCTACATTTCAACTCCAGAATTTTCATTTGATTATTTTGTATAATTCCTATTTTTTCATTGATATTCTCTATTTAATGAGACATTGTCATAATACCTTTAATTCTTTAAACAGGGTTTCCTTTAGTTTTTTGAGCATATTTATAATAGCTGATTTGAACTCTTTGTTTACTGAATCCAACATCTGGACCCTCTCAAAGCCATGTGCTTGGTCTCCCTGACCATAAGAGATGACTTTGGTTTCTGCCCTGTTCTTTCCCTTGCCCTGATCTCCCCATTAAGCTTTTGGTCTGCCTCTATTGCTATCACACCCAGCTGTCAGCCTCCACTAATTGCCAGCTGATTGCTGTATTGTTTTCATCAACATCCTGGGGCATAAATTTCTCCACAGTCTGATTGCATTAAGTCAGGTCTCTGCAGAAGCTAAGTGTTGCCAGTCTTTGAGACTTGTGTTTAAAGGGTATTATTACTGCCTTACTCTTTGTCTAGGTCCCCTGTTAAATTTCTAGTTGGGTTGTGCCTTTGCTTTTTGTTACTGGTCATGGAACTAAAAGCCTCTTTTTAGTTGTTCACCCCCAAGATTTCCATAGTTTTGAACAGCGCCTTTAGGAATGAACTTTGTGTTCCAAATAGTTCCCTTAGGTGGAGAACAGAACTTTCTGTTCCAGTAGCTAACTTTTCACTCCTCCTTTCTTCCACAAGACCCTCTCACTTGCTTCAGTGGAGTTAAGGGCAGAGACCAGGAGATAACTTTTCTTGAAGTGACACTCAACTCTTAGGAGCAGAATACTGAGCGAGGATGGTAGCCCTTATTCTCAGCTTAAACCTTCTGGTAAAAAACCTCTGCTTTATGAGTTGGGACTCATTATTTTTTTGTTCTACTGCACCTGGAATAGATATTCTGCCTCCTAAGGGAGGACTCCTGGTCTTCTCATCCATGCCTGCTTGATAAAGAATTTCTGCAAAATGGAGTTGGGGGCTGGGGCGGGTGTTGAGAAATGCCAGCAGTGTTCTTCTTCCAAGGTGAAACTGTGGTCCTAGACCAGGGATAGGGGGGCTCTTGTAGCACCCCCTCTGGAGTAGAACTTCTGTCACGCTGAGTTGTGAGGTGTGAATAGGAGTGGCTTGTGGCTCAAATGTCACAGAAGCTTGCTATTCTTACCTCACCTTAGTATATTTTCCTGAATGTTTCTCCATTTACTGTACGCCCTTAGGACAATTTCCAGAAACATTAAACGGTTGGCTGGTCTAAAATTTTTTTTAACCAGTTAAATTGTTTCATTTGAGAGATGGTCCACTGAGCTCCTCATGTCACCTGTTACTGAAGTCCCACTCTCCTATATTATTTTTCAGAAACTTCTTATTTTTTTAATCTTTAGATCTATAATCCCCTTTAAGTTGATTTTATGTGTGTTGTGAGGTTGGAGTAATTTTCATTGCATATGGCTATCCTGATACCCTAGCACCGTTTACTGAAAAGAATTGTTTTCCCCAGTCTTGCAGTGATACTTTTTTTTGGGGGGGGGAGGAGGTGAGGTGTAAATCAAATGTCTGTACCCAGAAACAGATCTGTTTCTAGGCTCTCTATTCTGTATCATTTGTCCATTCTTGTGCCAGTACCATTCTGTTGTAATTACTGTAGTTTTTGTAATTAGCTTGATATCCAGTAAAACACACTTTCTTGCTCTTTGGTAGGTGACCTTCTAAAGATGTTCTCCCAAGATTTTCTGTCCCTTATTCAACTGAATACTAATCTCTAGGTAGTGCTTTGAAGGGATGTTGCCGAGGTAATTAACAGACCTTAAAATAGTGAGTTTATTGTGAATTATTTGGGTAGGCCCAGTGTAATCACACAAGCTCTTAAATACAGAAAAGGCAGAAGAGAGATGAGACAGAAGGAGAGGTCAGAGATATTTGATTCAGAAACATGAAAAGCACTTGACCTGCTGTTGCTGCCTTTGAAAGGGCTATGAGCCAGGAAATAGGTGGCCTCTGGAAGTTGAGACTATATCCCACTTGATGGACAGTAAGGAAATGGGGACCTCTGTCCTACAGCTGCTTAGAACTGAATTTTGCCAACATCCTAAATAGACCTGGAAACAGGTTCACTCCCAGAATGTCTAGACAGGAACACAGACTGGCTGATAACCTTGATTTCATCCTTGTGAGATTCTAAGCAGGGAACCAGCTGAGCTAATGCTATGCCGAGATTTCTGACCCATAGAAGTTGGAGATAATAAATGGGTATTTTAAGCTGCCAAATTTGTGGTAACTTGTTAGGACAGCAATAGAAAATTAATACATACTTATTGATTTTCCTCAAGATTGCCTTGGCTATTTTTGGCTAAGTTCTTCAAACAAAAAACCAACAAACCAATCTGTTAAGGTTTGATTAAGATTAAGCTGAATATATTTACATAATGAGTGTTCTAATCCGTGTATTCCCTTTATCATTTTAATATTTTAGTTTTCTCTGTAATAATCTTGTACAATTATTGTTGCACTTCTAGATGTTTTATTTTTTGGTGTTATAAGTAGTACCTTTTGTAATTTTTATTTTTTATTTATTGCTTATACATAGAAATGGAGTTAATATTTACATATTGACTTGGTAACCAGTAGCCTTGCTTATAATTCTGATAATTAATTTCAACCCCATTATCTGTAAACATAGGGCCTATATGAATGATAATTTTATTTCATCTTTTCCAACCTATATTTTTGTTTTTCTAGCCTTATTGCAGTGCCTGGGACCTCCAGTACAGTGTTGAATAGATTGGTTATGCATAGTAAGAAGCCTTTTGTTATTACTTATTTTAGAAGTGGGGGAGAATTTTTTGGTATTTCATAATTTAGTATATAGGTGTTTTGGATCTGTTCTTTCTGAGATCAAGGAAATTACTTTCTATTACTAATTATTTTTATTTAACTCATCAATGAATATTGAATTTTATCAAATGCTCTTTCATCTACTTAGATAATCATTTAACTTTTCTCCAGATTGTTTTTTTAAATGGTGAATTGTTTTATTGCTCTTTAAGTATTAAACTAACCTTATGTTCCTAGACTAAACCCAATTTAATTGTGAACTGTTATTTTTTTATACAAATTACTTACTGATCTTTTAGTTAGTATTTTTACACGTATACTCATTAATGAGACAGGTCTATAACTTTCCCTTTTTTCATAATGTTTTTGGCAGGTTTTATTTCAGAGTAATACTAGCTTTGTAAAAATGAGTTGGGAAGTGTATTTTCTTTTACCATTATCTTAAATAATAGTTTATGTAAGAGAGTTGCTACAGCTTCTTTAAATATTTGGTAGAATTCACTAAAGCAGCTTTCTAGGACTTGAATCTTCTGTATAGAGAAGTTTTAAGTAATGGCTTCAATTTCTATAATGTCATAGTACTCTTTAGAGCTTCAGTTTTCATATCAGTTTTAGCAAATTGTATTTTCTGGGAATTCCTTCATTATCTAAAATTTTCAAATGTGTCAGTATAAAATTGTAAATAATATTCCATTGTAATCTGTGTCTAGTGGTTCTCTTTTTCATTCTAGATAGTCGCTTTCTTAACCATATGTTAGTTTTTTCATGGAACCAATTTTAGTTTTGTTCATTCTTTCTGTTTTGTTTTTCATTCGATTAATTTTTTATTTTTCTTAGACTTAATTTACTGTCCTTTTTCTACATGTTTTTTGACAAATGCTTAGCTCTAAATTTTCACTTCCCCGCCCCCATCTTCTGCCCAACATGTATTTGAGGTTATAAAGTTTCCTAAACATGAGTTTGGCTTCTTTTCTCAAAGTTTTTTTACTTTAAAAAAATTGAGGTGAAGTTTATATAACATAAAATTAATCATTTTAAAGTATATAATTTCCTCTCTCCTATAGGTTTTTGATATATGTGTGTATGTCCATGTATATATTAGTGTGTGTGTGTGTGTACATATTTCATTTAGTTCAAAACATTCTATAATTTTCATGATTTCTCATTGATCCATGGCTGTTTAGAAGTATATTGCTTAATTTTTAAATGTAAGGTTTTTCTAAAAGGCTTTTGTTACTGATTTCTAACTTAGCTTCACCATAATAAGAACTACATTTATAAGATTTCAGTTTTTTTAAACTTGATAGATTTAATTGTCATGGCTATTTAATTATTTAAAAAGTTAAAATTTACTTTCTCACATTTCAAGTTATCAGTAGCTATGTGTAGACTTGCTTTATGACTTGCTTTATGACTCAACAGTAGTTACTTGTGATACATTACATTTATCAGTTATATCAAGTTTGTTTCTTTTTACGATTGTTATCATTACTTTTTTTGTTTTTCGGAGAAAGATTTAACATTTTGTTAAAATGTTGTGAAATGATTGTAGATTATTCTGTTTCTTTGTATAGGTTCTGTCATTTTGTTTTTTTCTTACTATGTATATTTTATTTTAGTTTATTATTATTTTTTATTTTTTTACTTTTTCCCCCCTACCCCCTTTTCTCTTCTCCCTAATAACCACTAGTCCATTGTTCATGTCAGTGAGTCTCTGTTTTTCTTGTTCATTTGTGTATTTTAAGTTTATGTCTCACATATAAGTGATATCATGTGATTGTCAGTCTTTTCTGTCTGGCTCATTTTGCTTAGTAATATTATTTCAAGGTTCATACATGCATTTTGTATTTTATTATACATTTCAAATGTATTATAAGTGCTTACAAATTAAGAACTTTTGTTTCTACCTGTTAAACTTTTTTATAATCATGAAATGTCCCTCTTTTATCTCTAGTAATGCATTTTGCCTGATGGTGTAGTTTAGTGTTAAGACAGACAACACTAGCTTTCAGTTCCTTAGTGTTTACATGGTATATCTTTTTCCATTCTTTTACTTTGAACTTTTATTTGTAGTTTAGCTGTGCCTTATAAGTAGTATATGTTCTTTAAAAAAACTAGTTTGACCATGTTTGTGTCTTAATTGGAATATTTAGTAAATACACTTACCAATGTGTTTGGGTTTAAATTGAAGTTTCTAATAAATTATTTTTATTTATCTTGTTTGTTTGAATTTTCTTTATTCTCCTATTCTGCCTTCTATTAGGTATTTCTTTAAAGTGCTTATCCTAAAAATTAATATATGCTTCCTTGACTTGTTGACGTGTAATACATCAGTCGTTTTACCTCTGACTGGTTAATGCAGCAGCTTTAGAAAACATTAATTGTACATTTCCCTCTCCAGAATTCTCGCTACTACTGCATAATTTAGTTCTTTATTCATTTTTTAACCACCTACAAGATATTATTAGTGGTTTATACAGTAATGTTGCATTTATATCTACCTATTTTTTAAAAAAGCTGAGTTGATTTTTGTCTGTCTGAAGAATACTCTTTAATATTTTTATTAAGTACTATCTTAATTAAATTACTGTTTTAATTACGTAGTATTTAATTTGGGTCTATCTGGTGAGGAAATTTCTGTTAATGCTTCTGATAATGTCTTTTTTCCATCTTTATTCTTGAAGAATTTTCTTGGCTAGACATTGGAATCTAGGTAGGCATTTATTTTCACTCAGCATGTTGCCTGTTATCTCATTGAAACCTGGTTTTTATTGTTTCTGTCATTTATCCGTCTTATTGTTGCTCCTTTGATAATAATCTATCTAGTACTCTCTGGTTGCTTTTTAGGTTTGGGGAATTTATTTTTGTTTTTCAAGCAGTTTTATTTACTATGATGTGTCTAGGTATACTTTCCTTTATTTTGCTTGATTTGTGTAGGATTTCTTGAATCTGTGACTTGGGTCTGTCTGCACCATTCAGTGTCACTAGCTATATGTGGCTGTTATTAAAAAATGTGTTCCTCACATTTCAAGTTATAGGTAGCCACATGTAGTTATGGGCTTCTGTGTTTCACAGCAGATGGAGAAAGAACATTTTCATCATTGCAGGAAGTTTTGTTGGACAGAACTATCGAGGGCTTTCATAAATTTTGAGATATTCTCAGCCCATACCACTTTAAATGTGTTCCTATCCTGTCTCCTTCTCTCCGTCTAGGACTCCAGTTATTCACCCATTAGACATTCTTACTGTATGTCCTATGTTTCTTATGCCTTTTTTTGTACATCTATTTTTTTTCTACTGAATATGTTTTTAAAGATATGTTTTTCTATGCTGTCTTCTGATTCATTAGTTCTCTCAAGCTATGTTTAATATGCATCAAACTCATCTACTGAATTCTTAATTTAGGTTCTTTTAGTTCTAGAAATCAATTTGATTCTTAGTTTCAGGTTCTCTGCCAAAGTTCTCAGTCTTACTATTCAGCATAATAGTTTGAAACTTTGTGTCTAATAACTTCATTATCTAGATCCCTTTGAGTCTTGTTCCATGTTTCATTTGCTTTTCAGTCTTGTTATTTTCGTGTGTGTGTGTGTGTGAGTGTGTGTGTGAGAGAGGAGAGGGGGGGAGGGAGGGAGGGAGGGAGGGAGAGAGGGAGAGAGAGAGGGAGAGGGAGAATGAATTTTGGCAGAAATATAAGAGCACTATATAAATCTTAGATTTTCTTGATCCACTTTTAAGGATTGAGATTAGAAGCTGGGCTTTAATCCTATTCATTCTTGCTCTAAGATTGGGATTCTAATCCAAAATTTGGGGGTTCTGGATTACATTTTTTTGTCCTGCTAGTCCAGTGATGATGCTGGAGTTTTGCCTAGCTTCTCAGCCTTTCAATCACTAGTTCTGGAATCAGTAGACACCTTTAAGAAACAGGGAAGCTTTATTCATATTCCTGACCCATCTCTTTGGAATTTCTTTTCCTGGGTTTTGGCCCCATGATTTTACACTGTCTGATACCTATAAGCAGACTTTTTTTTTTTTTTTTTTGAAATTTAGTTCAACTTTTTAAGTTTCTTTATCCAGAAGGTTGGTTTATCTAATCATCATTACTGGAAGTAGAAAGTTTTTGTTTGCTTTTATTTTTAATACTTTGTTTTGGAAATTTGGGTTGAATTTGAATTTTTTCCCTTCCTCTCCCCACTCCCTTAATCCTTCTCTCCCTCCTTTTTTTTCTTTTGTTTAAATTGCCAGTTGGTTATGTACAGAGTGAATAGAGCCAATTTGTAGAGCACTTAGCCATCTGGAGTTGCAGGTTTAAATTGAAGCAGAAATATCTTTGCTTTTAATGCCTTGATGATTACTGTAATTTTTAAAGCTTTTTTTTTTTTTTTTTTTTTGGGCAACTAAGTAGTACCACTGTAATTACATTTGGACATTTGGGTTCAAATTAAAGCTTTAGAGCATTACAATGTTTTTTGTTTGTTTTTAGCAGCTCTTCCTTCATGAAGTAATTATAATAAAACTGATTGCAGTGAACATGACCTTGAGGAAGTCTAACGAATCATGTTGGTCATTTATAAGAATTTTCAACTTTACGTTTGTATATAATATTTCTGGCTACAATAATTTAATGTGCCACTCTGTTTTAATCTCAGAAACAGCCTGTAGCCTTCTTGGCTTTTGGAAATTTCTCAGACATTTCTCAGACAAATGTAGTTATTGGCTAAATTTGTTAATTATCAAAGATAGTAATAATGAATGGATAGTTGAGTGAATGATACTTGGGGCTACTTTTTTCTGTTATGAACGGACAATATATTGATAAAATTCTGAAATAGCATCTATGGCACACAGTCCTACCATTCAAATACAGCTTTTGATTCTAGAGGAGACTGTTTGCTAATGAGTTATAGTTATAATGGAGTTGCATCTTATTTAGGGGTTAGGTCTAAGGTTATAGTTAGTATTTGTACCATTCATAATTTAATAGCTGGGATCTATTTTGTTGATTGACATAAACACTATTTCTTAAAAGTTTGGATATTTTCTCTGTTCTTTTTTCCTGGTTCTTTCCAATATGGGTAAAATTTTGACACATGTCTTTATTTAGTTGTTTTGCTTCTTTTAAATTATTGCCTTTTGAACAGTAATTTACTGTTGAAAACTATGCCTTTGGTAATTTTCTAGTTGTTTTAATTTAAATTAGTTGAAAATTATTATTTCTGGATGTTGCTGTATTGTACCTAAAGTGTCTCCAGCAACACATATATGAACCAGTTTAATGGAAATATCAACTCTCTAATGGTAGCATATTTAAAAAGTGTTTGGCTCGTTAAACAGGTGTGGTTGTTCCAAGTTATTTTACTTGCATATATTTGATTATCAAGAAGATAAATATTACCTTTTCTGTTTGTGATTTAAGAATTACTGTTGAAATCTTATTGCAAAGAATGACATTTTTAATTGCTTGATCATGGAATTATTTAGATAAGTGTTTTTTAGGAGGAAGTAAAGTTCCTTAACTGAGGACACATCTTGGATACCATGGACCCATTAGCACAGCTTACTGCCATGCCATAGCTTACATTTACTACAATATTTACCTACTATAAGGAATGTGGTAGTTCTTATGTTAAAATTACTTGCATTTGTACTGTCTAATTTACTTCTACATTAGGGAACAACAGAAGGAAAACATGATTGGGATTTTAAGTAGGAACAGATTATTTCAGCATATTCCCAAAATACTGGCATCTGAAATTTGAAGTTTTTAAATAAAGATTTTTCATACTATTATATGGTATCAGCCTTGCTAGAATCAATTGATAGTAGTTATTTACTCTACTTGCTAAAACCAAAATAAATGTTAACTATATTGTTTTCAGTATCTTAAGATTTAATGTTTTTCCTTAAATTTTCAGTAAGTTACTGGCTAAAACATAGATATGTGGCTAGTTATCTTTCAAAGTTAACATGATAAATTACAATCCTCACACCTACCCTGGTAAGCATGATTTTAGCAAGAAAATTATAAAAGTGATATACATTTTACGTAATTATTATTAGTTCTCAACAAGTTTGTTGTATATTTTAACTGTTATTTAGGATACCTTTTCTAAATTGGTATAAAGTAAAAATGACTAGCCCAGTTATTTGAGTAGACAAAGCTGTGTAATTGAGTAGTTGTGTAAATCTTAAATTAAGGATGCCTGAAGAGCTTAAAAACTAGTAAAAGTTTATCCTAAGATTGAAGCTTATTCCAGATACTGCAGGTGTTCAAAATAAAGCATGTGTGTATATGCCTGTGTGCCTCTATGTGTGTGTAGATGTCTTGCTGGTATAAATAAAATAAAAGTCACATTAAAGACTGTCGAGTCACTTTTTAATATTTATATCTATTCTTTTTATTTTCTTTATTTAATTTCTGTTTTGCACCTATTTCTTATTTTGGAATTAAGTATAGAGCATGAGTTGTGAAACTCTTCCATAAAGGGTATATTAGTAAATATTTTAGGCACTGTGAGCCAGATGGTCTCTGTTGCACCTGCTCTCTGTCCTTATATAGTGCATGCATAGCCATAGGCAATATGTAAATGAATGGACCTGGCTGTGCTCCAGTAAAACTTAAATCTGAATTTTATGTAATTTCTACTTGTCATGAAATACTTTTCTTTTGATTCTTTCATTTAAAAATGTAAAAACTATTCTTAGTTTATGGGTAGTACAAACATAGGCAGTGCTACCCATCCCTGGTATAGAGTAACTTTCTCTGAGGAAGTTGAACCCTTCTAGTTAACCAGTGATCCTAATAGTTTTGGCAAGTTTTAAGTTAGAGCACGGATGTTTCTCTTCTTTTAATAGATAGAGAAAAGTTGTTAGCTCTGTGTGCTGAAAAATTTTAACATTATATATATATAATTTTCATTGTGGTAAAAGACATGTAAAATTTACTATCTTAACCATTTCTAAGTGTTCAGTAATGTTAAGTATACTCTCATTATTGTATAACTCATCTCCAGAACTGTTTCACCTTGTAAAAATGTAACATTTAAACAACAGCCTCGCATTCCCCTCTGCCCTCAGGCCTTGGAAACCACCATTTTATTCTGTCTCTATTAATTTGACAATTCTAGATACATCATATAGGTACAATCATACAGGTTTGTCTTTTTTGACTGGCTTATTTCACTTTAGCATAATATCTTCAAGGTTCATTCATAATGTATTAAGTCAGAATTTTCTTCCTTTTTTTAAGACTGAATAATAATCCAATTTATGTATGTGCCACATTTTGTGTATCCATTGATCCATTAACTTGCTCCCATGTCTCGGCTGTTGTGAATAATACTGCTATAAACATGGGTGTACGTAGATCTCTTTGAGATTCTGCTTTAACTTCTTTTGAATATATACCCAGAAGTGGAATTGCTGGATCATGTGATAATTTGATTTTTTTGAGGAATTGCCATCCTGTTTTCCATAACAGCTGTACCATTTTACAGGCCCCCAACAGTGCACAGGCTTTCCAGTTTCTCCATATCCAACAATTATTTTTTATTTTTTTAAATAGTAGTCATCCTAATGGTTATGAAGTAGTATCTCATTGTGGCTTTTATTTGTATTTCCTTAGTTATTAATGATGTTGAATATATTTTTACATGCATATTGACCATTTATATATCATCTCTGGAGAAAAGTTTATTCAAATCCCTTGCCCATTGTAAAATCAGGTTATTTGTTAGCCGATCATATTATTTTTAATAGTACTATTTCCTCTCTTGCAGTGTCTACAAGTATAAATAAATTAATTTACCTTACTTATAAAGGTAATTTTTTGCAAGAATGAGTACAGTAAATGGAAGTTGTGAATTGCTGAAAACCAGTTTAATAGAGAAGCTAAACATTCCATAATTGTTTTTAAAGTACATGAACAGCAACTTGGGAAGATGAAGTACATGTAATGTAATTCCTCCAAAAAAAACAATAGAATCAAAGAAATAGAATTACTTATATAGTGTAGTGAAGTAGTATGTTAAAGAGTAACTTTAGAGAGTTGTTATGTTTTGTAGTATTTAGGCTTACATGATGAGTAGTTCATAAAATTGGTTTTGTTGTACATAGCCAAAATTATTTCAAGTTTTTTTCTTTTATGTTATTTATCTTTCTCCTTATTCATTCTGGGTTTCTTCAATTTGAGAATTTGGGGATGCCTGAGACTAACCATTTATTCATTCAGCAAATATTTATTGAGAATCTTCTGTGTTGGGTATTCTTTTAGGCACTTCGATATTTCGATGAACAAATAACCCCTGCAAATTCCAGTTCTTTTGGAGCATGTATTCTAGTGAGAGATGTGCTGGCTTATTGATACAGCTGCAAACTCAGAATGACTACGTCTGCCAGGGAGTTACAGAACTAAGAAGCATTCGTCTGGCTTGGCAATAGAAGGAAATATGTGAAATTAACTTACCTGGTGTCCTTCTTTGCCTCAAATAGCTGGGTAAATATTATTTTTGCCTTAGGCTATGAACATGGTGCCTCACTATTTACCAGGTGTCCTGTCAGCTAGTCATAGAGTGGTCTAGCAGGCTGAATGGGCTTCAGATACTGTGTCAGATGTCCTAAGGCCAGCCACCCCCATATTTAGAGATTTGCTAGAGAGACCAGTAGACTTAGCATA
Source organism: Macroglossus sobrinus (assembly GCA_004027375.1). NCBI lineage: Eukaryota > Metazoa > Chordata > Mammalia > Chiroptera > Pteropodidae > Macroglossus > Macroglossus sobrinus. The sequence goes on from PVKZ01000307.1 coordinate 209,872, forward strand.
TAGTTGTATTCATGGTTGAGGTATATTACAGTGACATAGTAAAGATACACATAGCCAGATCATAAGGGAAAAGGGCATAGGCAGAATCTGGAGGAATCTCTATGTAGGCTTCCTGTGCTCTTCCTCACAAGAGAGGGCACGCAGAACACACATTCTTCTGCTAGTAGTGAAAATGCAGCAACAAGTAAGTGTTCAGTGTGTCTGCATCCAAGAAAGTCCTCTTAGAGACTCTGCACTCATGGTTTCTATTGAAGGACTGTGAGCCACCCTTACCAGTTAGGGAGAGGAGAGAATTTCCTTGCTGGCAGGCTTTTATAAAGATAGCATCCTCAGGCCTGCTGTATTAATAATTTTCTGGAGAGTTACCTATTGATTCTAGATGGAGATTACTGGGGTGGTCTGGGGAGAGATAAATAAATATTTACATACTTTTTTCCTACCATGCTTTAGGGGTCATTTTTTTTTTTTTTTAAAGAAATAGCCCTAAATTCAAATAAAGTTTTTTAGGTAGAAAGATACTTGTTACAGCACTGTTTTTAATAGCAAGAAATTAGGAAACATTTGAATTATTCTTGTAGGAGAATAAATATATTTCTATACATCCATTTTAAGGAATGTTAGGTAACCATGAAAATAATGTTCGTGAAAACATGTGGAAAATTGCTATCGTATAATTGGAAGAACATAGGATACAAACTAGTCATCAGTGTTAGAATCTTGACAGTAATTATGGCTGCCAGACCACTTTCTGTTCTAAAGTTTGTGAATGCCCTTACAATATAGATTTTCTCACAAAAATATAAGAAAATATAAAATGTTAACTTACTGTTACGAAAAAATTTAAATATTCAAGTAGAGTGAATGTTGCAGTGTACCCTTAGGTACCTATCACATAGCTTCGACAGTCACCAGCTTTAACACAAAGGTTTATTATTTATAAGGAAATTTAAATAAATTTTATGAAAACATGTACACTGCATTATATCATTAGGGTAGCAACATATAATATTCAGTGAACTTACTATATACATAAGTGTTTTTTTTTTTATAGTAAAGAACTGTACTGTCATTCTCATCATATTATTAATTAGGTTTATTCAGGGAGGAATATTTTTCCAAAACAAGGTTTCTTTTTTGATGGAGAGTTTGGGTAACCATATGAGTTTCTGGATATTTGACTACAGATAAGGAAAAACAAATCCAAACTGAGAGTTGGATGGAGTATAAGTTTGTCTAATTTAGCAGCACTACAGCAAATGATAATTTTATTTGTCATCAACTTTCAGGGTCTCTTGCAAATGATTGAAATTGTAAACATGGAAACATCTTTGAATGACAGGAGCTACTATAAAGTGTAATCTTAATTGTTAAATAAAAAGTATACAGAAAAGAAAATAAACCTGAATTTTTTTGACATTGACTATCTTTGAGTAATAGGACTATATATGGGTGGGATGTTTTTAGGCTCTAATTTTTTGCATACTTGCATTTTTCTTAACTGTTGGCAGTTTTGAATTTATTGTTAAGAGTAAAAAGTGAAGTTGCTTCTTGTCACTTATAAAAACACGTGTTCTTTTTTTATAAAGGTAAATAAATTGGCATTAGAAAAGAAATGTTAAGTCAGAAAACAATTATAATAAAGAAAACTCAGACTTTATTGTATAGATTTGCTGTAATACTATGGTGTAAACTTGAGGGCCAACTTTATAAGGTATAATTAAGACTTTGCACCTGTCGTTTTTCGAGATTAATATACAAATAAAAGATGTACAAGGTTGATCTGACCCATAGTTTCTTTGAATCACTGAACTCTGTAAAAATGGCAGTCACAGTTATTTGTAAAGATATTAGGGGATTGATCATACCATAAGCTGTTCTGGTTGTTGAGTAATTAGGTTAAACCATATGAACTAATTTAGTAGATTTAAAATGATTGAATATCTCTAACTTCATAAGGTCCAGCCTGGTAAAAATTATAGCTCATCCTTTGTTCAAATTGATTTCTTTAGCTTGTATTATCTATTTATCTGAATTACATATTGGCATTTCTATTAAGGTTGTCGGTAATAGAAATTGTTACTAAAATTCAAAAATTTTGATTTTGGGGTGATTTCGTCATTGGAAATGTGTCTTTCTAAAAGGAACATTATTACGTTTATGAGTTTATACACTAATTTTATATCTGGAACCTAAACTTTTGGCATTCTCTAAAGTTTCACAGCAATTTTGAGTTGGGAATGATGCTTAAAGATTGTTTCTGTTTTTATAAAGCAGGATAATTTGTGTTAAATATGTGGTTATTTAGAGCAGGTAGGGTTTCTAAGTAGATTGTAGTCTGTTTTGTTGGATATCTATAGATCTTTTTTTTTTAATTATTTTTTCTTCCTTATTTGGCGGCTTAGGCTACATAAATTGAAAGTGAGTGAGTAAATTGAAATGCTTTACTATCTGCTACTAATCTTTTGTTGGCCTGTGATTTGGGGCAAGTTGCTTTTTCTTTTTTCTGGGACTCAATAGTAAGTAAAAACTATTGAGGCTCTCTTTATATTCCAGGAACCTGTTAGGGCCTTAAAAGTATTATCTTATTTAATTCACTTAATAGTCGGTGAGGTAGGTAGGCTCTGTTATCACCAGGATTTTATGGATGAAGAGGTCATTAAGTGGCAGAGCTGAGTTTAAACTTAGTCTGGCATCAGAGCTCATGCTCTTAACCCTGAAGTGGTATTGCTACAATAAATGTCCACAGAAACCCATTTTAGGACTCTCGTAGATATGAGAGTTGATGTTGGTGAAATAATACTTATATTGAAATCACTGTATAAACATTTACAATATTTTATCCTTGTATATTATAATACATTAAGGTAGTATTTTAACAGGTACATAGTGCTCAACTTGGATTTTTTTCCATGCAGCTTCCTTCTGGTCGGGGATTTATTTTCCTATTGTCAATGGACTATAACAAACACTGTTTTTAGCACTTATTTCATCCTATATTATTGAGAGGAGAGCAGACCAAGAAGGAATACTGTGGGACAGTAAATCACCACTGTCTTTTTTAAGATTTATCAAATGGTTACCCTTTAGGAGTGGGATTTTGGGAGACAGGGATGTATTGGGACTTCTAACTTTTGCATTTCTGTATTATTTCAACAAGCATGTATTATATTAATAATGGGAAAAGGTGTGAAATTAAAGATTCTTAAGTAATTAATATTTAGGTCAGGGACGGGATACCAGTTGATTTCTGTTAGTGAGCATAAGGTAATTACTAGGTCAGGTTTGATCAAATTTCTATTTTGGTGCTTTGCTGGAGAACATTTCTTCTTACATGTTAAAATATGTGTGATCTCTGTGCTCTGGCACTCCTCCTGTCACACACACCTTTCTTTTGGACTGTTCTTTTGAGACAAGATTGCTTAGTTGAGTGGATATACAGTTCTAACAAAAGACAGTATAACTTAGCCTCTCAGTGTCTTAATTTTCTTATCTTTAAAATGAAAACTATATGTTAAAGTAGAAAAATAGCCTAGTATAAAAATACAAATGTGTTTCTTTGTATATATAATCACACATACATATATATACATACATATATGTGTATATATATGTATGTGTATATGTATATAAAGAAATTGATTGATTTTTAAAAGAGCAAATTATTATAAGCCTGAAGCTAGAGGAAGTCATTACTCCATTACTACTACATTAACATAAAGAAATTAGTCATTGAAGTATATGCTATTCTACCTATCGGGAACTTCTAACCTCAGGGAGAAGCTGGAAGGAGGCTTTTTTATGTATATTATATATGCCATTTTTTATTGAGCACTTATATTTTAGCATACATACATGCTGACATTTATTGAATACTTACCGACAGGTTTAATTCAGAACTCTTTATATAAACTTATTACTCTAACATTTTATATATAAAAAAGTTGGAACAGGAAGAGATTAAGGAACTTGGCCATGCTTACACAACTGAACCTATCTGTGTATGTGTTTGTTTTTAGTGAAATAAAAATTAGCCGTCAGGCATTATTTTTTTACTTATAAGGATAAAATTGAGATTAAATTACTCTTATTCTCTAAGGTTATGAAAGTTTAGAGAAGCAGAAACCAGGCTCTCTATGCTATATTTATTTTATGAATACTTCGGTCTCAGTATGTCTGAATCCTTTGCTGTAAGGATGACAGCAAAACTATTTGAAATAACTAAATATCTTAAAGTGAGCTTTTAATCTGACTTGGAGTAATTCTAGATGAGAACTGTCTTCTCTTTACCACAGGCTAATGTAACTGAGTGTAGACTAGATTCAGGAACACAGCTTTCTATGCTTACTCTTTTCAAACATTCAAATAATAATTGATATGTGTCTGAGTGTATTTGCGTGTATATGTACAGTACATATATATTTGTGTGTGTACATAGATAGATATGTGTGTATATATGCTCCAAAATACGTAGTTTATTGAAACAGAACAAAGTACAGAAAGCCCCATGTGTATATGGAAGTATGATAGATAACCAGAGAGGTATTTTAAATCTGTGTGGAAAGGTTGCATTTGTGAGAAATTGTACATTTTCTTTTGGAAAAATTATAGATATATTCAGTTAAATTCTAAATGGATTAAATTTCCAGATGTCAGTATTCAAGTTATTAGAAAAAAAATGTAGGAAATGTTTTAATTAGATTTGTGGGAGAAAAGGTTATTGGGAAATAAAGATAATGGGCTACCTTTGTGGTAGCTCATTTAACATGTTCATTTAACTGCCATAAAATTAAAATATTTGTTTTTAAAATAGGAGATCAAACAAATAAATGATGTAATAGACTGTAGTCAATGAAAATGATACTATATTCACTAAATACATGCTACAAAGTACTGTATCTGAAAATAGGTATGTTCTATTTATTAACTATGTTTAAATGGATGTTTACAGGCAAGAGCTAGAAGTCATTCTAGAGTGTTAACAGTGTAAACTTCTTGAGTTCTTTTTGTTTCATGTATTTTCAAATACATTAAACTAATGATTTAAAAGGAATATTTTATCTTGTTGGAATAAATTCTGACTGTATCATATTTCTGTTTTTAATCAGTTTTCTGCCTTATCAGCCATAAAGTGAAAAGTATTAAAAGAGTGAAGCCCTTACTTGTTTTATATAAACCAGCTTATCAAATGTGATATGAAAAGTACAATTAAAGACAAATGGTTTAAAATATTTTCAGACTTCAGGAAGTTTCGAATATAAAAATATGAGATGACTGCTTAGCAGATGAATCTACTGTTAGGTCTTAGTGAAGAAATTCTTTTACTTTTTGGTGACTGATATCCTTTTGAAAACATGCTTTTTAGATATTTAGATTTTGTTTTGACTGTCAAGGGAGAGGAAGACTTATGATAATTAAAAAATGATATAATGAAAGATTGATTTTTTTGTCATAAAAAAGATGATATAACTAACTATAAAATAATATTGACTAACCAGAACTAATAATATGTCCAAATCCATGCATTCTTTTTTAGACTGGCCACCTCGGGAGGTCATACTTTTATAATTAACATTTATTGAGTTTTTGAGTATGTATGTAAGAGAGAGAGAGAAAATGTTTATTAGAAGGGGCTGTGATAAATTGTTTTCATGGGTCAAATTGTGGCCTTCATTTATGTTGTTTCTCTAAAAATTTTCTTTATAGAATAGGTTGTGATTGATGAAGTTTTGAGTTTGCAGTAGATTTTAGGGAGCAGTTTAGTAAGAATAGTAGCATAATTAGGAGACATGATTGTATTTTGAGATGGAATATTTTTTAAGGATTATATGTATGGTCTTTATAGTGTCTTAAAAATTCTTTTTTAGAAGTGTAAACATTGTATAATAAAGAATTTAATGGATTGTGATGAAATTGCATATTCTTTAGAAAATCTCACCTCTTGTAATTGAAAACCAAATTTTTGGTGTCAGAAATGACAGTATGATTCCATAAAAGATTAAAATATTTGAAATGTGTTTGCTATAATAGGAGTCAGCAAACTACCTATTTTTGCACGGTAAAAACAAAATTGAAAGAAGAGGAATACTTCGTGACATGTGAGATTCAAATTTTAGTGCCCATAAATAAAATTTTATTGAAACACAGCTGCTTTTGCATTATAATGGCAGAACTGAGTAGTTGTGACAGACCCTATATGGCAGTCTCATCATTTCATACTGCCTTGGGTTTACTACAAATTTCAGTGCTGCTTTATAACTTCATAGTGTTTTGGGTGTCATGTGTATTGCCAGTCTGCAATTTTTATTTTATTTTATTTTACTTTTATTAAATTTATTGGAGTGACATTGGTTAATAAAATTATATAGGTTTCAAGTGTACAACTCAATAGTATGTCATATGTATATTGCATTTTGTGTTCCCCTAAAGTTAAATTTTCTCCTATCACCATTTGTTTGCCCTTATCCACCTCCCTCCTTCCCCTCCTTCCCTCTGGTAACCACTAAACTGTTCAGAAAAAGAAAGGAAAAAAAGTGAGGGAAATCCATTTTTTTATACCAGTGCATATCTATCATGTCAAAACAAGAAGAACAAAATGGATTTTGAGTGGCATGCTTTCAAGGCACAGTGGAGTAGTAGTATGCAGTGATACTATAGCTGTGATAGAATACTGTATGTTGACATTACTAGACTAAACATACACCATAGTATTTCCAGCTCTCAATTTTCTTAAAGTAACAATTTAAAATGATTTAAAGTTATCATTGTGATGATTTCTTTTTAAAACTAAAAATTGAAAATGAGGCTGCCACCAAAATAAGTTTTTGAGAGGCTCCTTTGTTATTAGCCTGGCAAGGAAAGTCATTTACTGATGGTGAATTAATTAAATTATTTTGATTATATCAGTTAAAGAAATGTGTCCAGAGAAAATACACTTGTTTTATACGATTAACTTTATGACAAGTTGATTTAAGAGTTGTGGATATTTTAAGTCAATTAAAAAACAAGACAAGTGATACAGAGTCGTTTTTCTTATCTCTTGATGAGTTGACAGATGTTATTGATGCTACTCAGTTATTTATCTAGGTGTCAATGTCAAGTTTGAAGTGGCAAAAAAAATTAGTCTCCGAATAATCTTCTACAGGTGAGAATATTTTCAAAGTTGAAAAAAAACACTAAGTACAATCTGAAGTGGAATCTGCTAAGATGTGCTACAACTAATGATAAAAATATGTGTGGAACAGAAAAAGACTTATTTGAGCAAATTCACAAAGTTTGTAAAAATGTGAGGTGTTCATATCCTTTGCTTATTCATCGTATTATGAACATGTGTTCTGCAGCAAATATTTGAATTTATCACATTATTGAATCAGTATTATCAGTGGTGAACTTCATTTGGTCTCATGGACTTAATTAGCATCATGAATTTTTGTTAGAAATAGAATCTGAATATTTTGACTGGCTTAGTAGTAAAATGTTGTTGCAGTTTTTTGAGCTTTAGACTGAGATTGAAATTTTTCTGAACCAAGAGGGTGGCCCTCAACCACTATTATCAAATATGAATTGGCTTCTGGAACTTAGCTTTTTCTGCAGACTTGGAGATGTTTTTAAATGAATTTAACTTACATGCAAAATTTAGCTGCAGTAAAGTCATTTTAGTGGAAACTGATGTTTGAATCACAATGTCAAGCTGCTTTATACAGTTCTCATGCTGTCAAAGTGAGATCTTTATTCCCAAATGAATTTTCATGAATATATTTTCCAATGTCAAACTACAGTTTCAGCAACATTTTTCCAGACATTGATGCAAGTGCAAAAAGTTTCCATATTTCCAAATGCATTTAATTGTGCACTTGAGGAACTTCTACGTAATCTTCCGTTGGAAGTGATTAATCTGCAATGTAATGGGATACTGAAAAGCAAATATCAAAAGAAGAATATAATAGACTTCTATTCTATAACTGTCTTTGAAGTAATGAATATGCCCAATTAAAATCATGTGCTTGTGGAGTAATATCATTTGTCAGAAAAGATATTTTTAAAGATAAATACGTAAAATCTGATGAGCATTATCAGATAGGAAACTCAAGTGAAGTATTACTCCCCCAGTTTTTTTAATTAGCAGACTTACATATTATAAACCATTGTACTGTTTTTATATATTGAATTATTTCAATATAAAAAGTTTTTCTCTACTGTTACATAAGTATTTACATGCTTTGCTCTTGGCCTGCAAAGACTAAAATACTTAGCATTTGACCCTTTACAGAAAATGTTTGTGGACCCCTGTTCTGTAGCAGAGCTTTTCAAACATGAATGCACTTAATAATTATCTGAGGGTGTGGTTAAAATGCAAATTCTGATTTGGCAGGGCTGAGGTGGGACCTAAGGTTTTGCATTTATTATTAGTATCTGAGGTGACAGCAGGTGCTGCTGGTCAGTGGACTGCATTTTGAGACGCAAGCCTCTAGTATTGAATGCTAGATTTTTAGAGAGATATATTAATATTTGTTAAGCATCTATTATGTGCCAAGTGTTATAGCAGAGGGTTTTGCATATATTATCTCTTTAAAATGTTATAAAAACTTGTTAGAGAGTGTTAAGGACTACAATGAGGTTGGGACCCCTAATAAGGGTTTTCAGTTAGAAATTGTTTTTCTGAATGGTTATTGTGTTTTTAAAATTTATTTGTTCGTTTGTTTTGCCTGATTATATGGTGTTCTCTAGGACCTGTTGGGGGAGGGTTGAAGTCCTAGAGTAAACAATACATCTAAGAAACCAAAAAAAAAAAAAGAGAGAGAGAAACAAAATACCACATTATTAGCTGGTCCAGGTCAAAGTAGGGACTGATGATAGTCATGGGGATGTGAAGTACAGCATAGGGAATATAGTCAACAATATTGTGATAACGATATATAGTACCACATGGGTACTAGACTAATCGGGTAGATCACTTTGTAAGTTGTATAAATGTCTAACTCTACATATTAAACACTAACTCTCCATTCCACCATGCCCCTCAGCCTCTGGCAGTCACCATTCTACTTTCTGTCTCTCTGAATTTGACTACTATAGGAACCTCATAGAAGTAGAATCATACAGTATGTATCAGTCCTTTGTGTCTGGCTTATTTCACTTAGCGTAATGTTTTCAAAGTTAATCTGTGTTGCAACCTGTGTTAGAATTGCCTTCATTTTCAGTGCTGAATAATACTCCATTTTATGTATATACCACAGGTTGTTTATTCCACATTATGTATATACCACGTTTTGTTTACTCATTTGTTCATTGGTGTACGTACACTTAAGTTGCTTCTGGCTTTTGGCTTCTGTGAATAAAGCTATCAACATGGACGCACAAATATTTGTCCAAGTCCTTACTTTCTCTTCTATTGGGTAAATATACTCAGAAGTGTAGTTTCTGGATCATATGGTAATTCAGTGTTTAATTTTTTGAGGAACTGCCATACCATTTTTCACGGTGGCTGTACCAGTTTACATTTCAGCAGTGCTCAAGGGTTCAAATTTATCCACATCCTAGCTAACACTTTTTATTGAATTTTTTTTGTTGTTGTTGTTAATAGCCGTCCTAATAGGTATGAAGTAGTATCTCACTGTAGTTTTGATTTACTTTCCCTAATGATTAATTATATAAAACTCTTTTTATGTACTTATAAGCCAGTTGCACATCATCTTTGGAGAAAAGTCTGTTCAAGTCCTTTGCCTATTTTTAAATCAGGTTTTTGTTTTTTGTTGTCAAGTTGTAGGGTTTCTTTATATATTCTGGATATCAGTCTCTTATGAGATATATGATTTGCACATATTTTCTCCAATCTTATGGGCTGCTTTTTCATTTTCATGATAGTGTTCTTTGATGCACAGTTTTTAATTTTAATGGAATCCAACTTACCTATTTTTTTTTCTTTTCTTGTCTGTATTTTTGCTTTTAAAATCCAAAAAATCATTGCCAAATCCTGAAGCTTTGCTCCTGTGTTTTATTCTAAGAGTTTTATTATAGTTTTGGGTCTTATGTTTAAATATTTTATTCATTTTGAGTTAATATTTATATATGGTGTTAAGGGCCCAACTTAATATTTTTGCATGTGAATATCTATTTTTCTCAACATTTTTGTTGAAAAGACTTCTTTTCCTACTTAATGGTCTTTGCACTCTTGTTGAAAATCATTTGACCATATATGTGAGGGGTCATTTCTGGGCTCCCTTTTTTATTTCATTGGTTTATATGTCTGTCTTTATGCTAGTTTCTTCTTCTTCTTCTTCTTCTTCCTCCTCCTCCTCCTCTTCCTCCTCCTCCTCCTCCTCCTCTTCTTCTTCTTCTTCTTCTTCTTCTTCTTCTCCTCCTCCTCTCCTCCTCCTCCTCCTCCTCCCCCTCCTCCCTCCCTCCTTCCTTCTTCCTCTTCCCTTCCTTCTTCCTCCACCTCCTCCTCCCTTCCTTCTCCTTTCTTCCTCTTCTTTCTTTCTCTTCTTTCTTCCTCTTTCTTCCTCTTCTTCATTATTATTATTATTATTATTATTATTATTATTATTGACTTTGACAAAGTCACCAGGACTATCGGTGAAGCAGAATTTTACTTTTTGTTTTGTAAAATAGAAAAAAAAAACATGGGGAAAAAATCCTTGACCGCATACCGTACACAAATATTAATTTAGGATTAATATTGGACCTCAACAGGATCATGGACCTCAACAGAAAAACATAACTTATAAAGGTTATATAGTTTTTTTTACTTTAAGGCATGCACAGTTTTCTTAGATTAGAAAAATAATAACCATAAGTAGAAAATTTGACAATTTTTACTTCACCGAAATTAAATACTTTTGCTTATGAACGTACCATAAAATGGAAAATGAGACTTAGAAATTATTTTGTTATCTATTTATAATCTGTATATTGTCTGACAAGTACTTGTATCTTGAGTACATAATTTCTACATATCAAACACAAGCTAATCAAAAATTGGGCAGCATTCTTGAAAACATTCTTAATGTCAATGTTAAAGATATACACATTTCCAGTAAGCTAATGAAAAGGTGCAAAAATCATTAGTAATTCAGGAAGTGCAAATCAAAATCAAGGCTAGGTACCACTTCGCACTGCTAAAATAAAGATTTAAAAACAAAGTGAACATCAGATATTGGCAAGCATATAGGAGTGTTAAATAGTACAACTATTTTGGAGACCTTCAGCATTTTCTTAAATAGTTTACATACATCATCCCTATAACCCATCAATGCCACATGTAGGTGTTTATTTTTTTAAAAAATGAAACATTTATTTGCAAAAGTAATTGGACAAGAATATTTATAGCAACTCTATACTTATTTTTAAAATATGATTTAATGTTTTTAAAATAATCTTGAGCCAGGGTCGAATTGATAGTTTTTATACAGCAGAATATCAGTGAATTGTAAGCACTTTGAGGACAGTCTGTCTTATTACTGCTTTATTTCCAGTGCAAAGCCCTTGAATGGCTTGGCATATACTAGGTATTTCATTTGAAAATGATCAGTTTGAACCCAGAGAGAGTATGAAAAAGAGAACAGAAAGCCATAGATTGATCTTTGATCCTTGAGAGCAGGAAGAGAAACAGAAAAGACACAAATTCTGAAAACTATAGAATTGTGTGTTTTTAAAAGCCAAGGGATTGAGAGTTTTTGTTTATTTCTAAGGAAGGAATAGTACACAATTTCTGATATAATAGGATCAGAAAAATGTTGGAAGCATTAGTTATATTTGAGAGTACATTGTTAGTAGTATACTTAAAATAGAAACATTGTTAGTAGTATACTTAAAATAGAAACCAGGTTCCAGGGACCTTAGGAAGGACCTTATAAATCATCAGTTTAAGGAAAGAATTAAATGATAATGTTACTAACATGGAATTCAAGCTAAAGGGGTATTTGAAAACTACTTGTATTTGAAGATGGAAAGGGGAAAGGAAGGGAAAGCTGCAAGAGAGAGATGGGATTCAGGCAAATGTAAGATCCTTTGGATAGCAGGAAAGAATGAGATCTTTTAGAATTTTCTATGAAAAGGATCAGGTTGTCTTGGAAAAAGTGATAATTTGACTTCTTCATTCCCAGTGTGGATGCCTTTTATTTCATTTCTTTCTCTTATTTGGTTGCTCTAGATAGAACTTCCAATACTATATTGAGTAAGACTGGTAAGAGCTATTAGAAACAATAAACAAATACAATAAAGTTGCAGGATACCAAGTCAATGTACAAAAATCCATTGTGTTCTTATACACTAACAAAATTTCAGAAAAATTAAAAAATTTTTTCTTTTACAATTGCAATAAAAATAATAAAATACTTAGAAATAAACTTAAAGAATTTGAAGGACCTGTACACTGAAAACTACAGAATATCATTAAAAGAAATTGAAGAAGACACAAAGAAATGAAAACATCATCTATGTTCATAGATTGGAAGAATCAACATAGTTAAAATGGCCATATTACCTAAAGCAGTATATAGATTTAATACAATCCTCATCAAAATCCTGAATACACTTTTTAAAGAAATAGAACAAAACATTTTCATATTTGTATGGAATCACAAAAGAACCTGTATAGCCAAAGCAATCCTGAGAATAAAGAACAAACCTAGAGGTATCACACTGCCTGACTTCAAATTAACTACAAAGTGACCATAAAACAGCATGATATTGGTAGAAAAATAGACACACAGACCAGTGGAACAGAATTGAGAGTCCAGAAATAAACCCACATATGTATGGGCAAATAATTTTCAATTAAAAAAAAATAGAAACATAAAATGGAGAAAGAAAGCCTCTTTAATAAATGGTGCTGGGAAAATGGTAAAGCCACATACAAAAGAATGAAACTAGACTGCTATCTCTTTACATACTTCAAAATTAACTCAAAATGGATCAAAGACCTAAATATAAGACCTGAAACAATAAATTGCATAGATGAAAACATAGTTACCAGGCTCATGGACCTTGGTTTTAGAGAGGATTTTATGAATTTGACCTTAAAGGTAAGGGAAGCCAAAGCAAAAATAAATAAATAAATAATAAACAGACAAACAAATAAGTAAGACTATTACCAAACTAAAAAGCTTCTGCACAGCCAAAAGAAAAAACAAAGAGGCAACCAACTGAATGAGAAGATATTTACAGACAACACCTCTGATAAGGGGCTAATAATACAAAATATATAAACTCATACAACTCAACAGAAAAAACACAAACGCTCCGTTTAAAAAATGTGCAGAGGACTTGAACACTTATCCCAAGAAGACATACAGATGGCCGACAGACATATTAAAAGGTGCTCAACTTCACTAGCTATTAGGTAAATGCAAGTCAAAACCACAATGAGATACCACCTTTTACCTGTAAGAATGGGTGTCATAAACTGGACAAATAACAAATATTGGTGAGGTTGTGGGGAAACAGGGAATCCCTCATACAGTGCTGGTGGGAATGTAAATTGATACAGCCACTATGGAAAACAATATGAAAGTCTCTCAAAATTAAGAATAGAATTACCATATGATCCAGCAATCCCTCTCTAAGTACGTAAAAATTTTTGAAAATATTCATCTGTGAAGATACATGGACCCTGACGATCATTGCAGCAGCATTCACGATGGCTAAGATATATAAACAACCAAAGAGTCCTTTAATAGATAATTGGATAAAGATGTAGTACGTATATGCAATGGAATACTACTCAGCCATAAGGAAAGATGAAATACTGCCATTTGTGACAACATGGATGGATCTTGATATAATCATGCTAAGCAAAATAAGACAGTTGAGAACCATATGGTTTCACTCATATGTAAGATATAAAACTGAAAGGAACAAATGAGGAAGACAAAGACTCATAGACATAACAGTTTAGTGGTGACCAAAGGGAAAAGGGGGAGAGGGGGAGGTATGTATATAAGGGTAAGTACCAGGGCGTCAAATATATGGTGACAGAAGGAGGTTTGACTTTGGTGGTGAACACACAATGCAGTATACAGATAATGTATTATTGAATTGTACACTTGAAATCTGTATAATTTTATTGACCAATGTCACCCCAATAAATTTAATAAAAGATAAAATATATAAACATTTACTGAAAGAAAAATCAGTTATATTGCATTGTATCAGTAAAAAAGCAAGGAAAGGGTTTCTGGTCTATTCACAAAAGGAAACATAATAATAAAGAAAATTAAGAGATATATCTCACTTAAAAAAAAGAATAGGATCAAAAACAAGAATTGAAGGCTTCAGCTCTTTGAGATGGAAAAAGGAGTGCACAGGGAAGGTATATTCAGGTACACAGATGCAAATAAACACAGAAGCCTGGCCATTACCCATCTAGTCCTCTGTCTAGATAAAAAGTAAAGGTAATGAAGAGAATGTTAAATAAGGTCTATAGGAATAGTTCTTTACCTTCAGAAGAGGAATGTAAGGGTGTGTGGAAGGTGTCTAGTGTCTTTTGAAAATGTTCCACTTGTGATTCTGGGTTACGATCATACCCTCGCTCCCTTTGAGAATCACTCCTGTCAGCAGAGAATCAGTAAATATGGATAAAATAAATTTTAAGAGTTTAATTCTGCTTCAGCTAGAATTTGTAGTGCTTTAGTCTGCATACTAGCAATTGTATGAGAGTGCTAATGTTTCCCCCTTAATGTTCTAGGTGAGTGTTTAATAATAAATGTTATGTCAGTGATCTGTTTGATAAATGTGTGTGTTTTTTATCTGATAGAAACTGAAAACCGGCAAAACTATCCATGGTACAAAAATCTCTTTGGGATGTGACAGTGAAGAAATAATCTTTCCTAGTTTAAAATATAGTTTAGTTAGTCAGATAAGGTGCATACGTAAACAAAATAAGTGGTAATGTCATTTAGTGCCAAAATTCTCTATAAGTTTAAAATAGGGAAATACACTATTAGAGTATTTTTTCTTTTCAAACTGTGGACCTGTGGTTCAGTAATGTCTCATGAAATCAATTTAATAGCTCATAATAATGTTTTTCATTTTTAATAGACTAGAAAATATTAGAGTACACTACATGCAGTTAAGAAGTATTTGTGTAACTTTTGAATTCATGTATATGTATGTAACTATACTCATTTGAGTGGAAAATATATTTCTTACTGTGGATTGCAGTCAAAAGTGTTGGACATCCACTGTAGCTTGTTTTGATAAATGAGTATGGACATTACAAATATCTTCGTCTTATTTTCACCTGTTCATAAAATTTATTAAGTTTATATTGATATCTCAACTAAACACATAGATTTTGTGTTTTATATAAAGGTATATATATGTGTGTGTGTCTGTATTTTTTTTCTTAATAGGTGCAATGGATGAGCTTCATAGTTTGGATCCAAGAAGGCAAGAATTATTGGAAGCCAGATTTACAGGAGTTGCAAGTGGGAGCACTGGGAGCACGGGCAGTTGCAGTGTTGGAGCTAAAGTGAGTATAATTATAAAATTTGACATTCTTTCCTTGTATTAAATAATCTAAAGTATGTTTTGTAAGGGGTCCCTACATATGCACTTAATAGCAAAATACTACTATAATTTTTATAATGTATAGGAAAAAATTCAGTGTTTATAAACCTCATGTCTACTATAGTCCAGCATATTTCAGGGGTGTTGTGATATAAAATGGCAGTTAGGTTTCAGAGATAAAAAGGAATGTGGTAGATTGTATTGCCTTTCTTCCATTACATAGTTTTTACCTTTCCTGACCTCTTTCTTTCTTGTTCCTATCTGTACATTCATCCACTGCTTCTAACTGCTGCATAAAACTTAGTACTTTATCTGTTACGCTTTTCAGATAGACATCAGGTTGTTTTCAACTTCCTTCTACTTCACACTGCAGTGAATTTCTTGTACTTGTTCTCTTATGGACCTTTGTGAGCAGTTATTTAGGATATTTTCCCAAGAGCAGAATTGCTAGGTCATAGGGTATATATAGACTTCAGTTGAATAAATAGTGCTGGATTGCTATTCAGAACAGTTATACAAAACTAATCTGCACTTTCAGCAGAGTACATGAGTATTTCTGTATTCTCAAATCCCAGAAACACTTGGCATCATCCAGATTCTTCATTCTTAATAGTTTTTTAGGTATAAAATATCTCATTGTTTTACTTGTACCACCCATTATTTTTAAGCATTTCTTCATATGCTTGTTAGCTTTTTAGGAATCTTATAAATTGTTTCAGTTCTTTGCTTATACTTCTATCAGGTCACTATTTTTCCAACTGATTTCCCCATGTTTCTTGTATATTCTGTGTATTAACTCCATGTTGGTTGTATACAGTGCAAATAACATCTCCCATTTTGTTATGTCAATTAACTTTGTTCATGGTATCCTGTATTGTAGGGGATCATTATAAAGAATTCTTTAATTTTGTTATAATCATACCTTTTTTTTAATAGTCTACTTCTGAGGTTTTACTAACTCTTGGAATACTAAGAAAAATAGTAGTTATCACCATTAACCATCTGGGTTAAATAGATAGACCTTTTTGCCTTTTTTAAGTTATTTTACTACTAACAGCAGTAGGAATAAAGGTATAACGAAAAACAGCTTTATTAGAAATTTTTATTTATTTATTTTTTTAATGCAAGACAACCCTTGGTTGACCTCACAGATTGCAAGGACCTTGTCAGCTTCCAGTCCCTTATTTTAAAAATTTTTTTTACACCTACAGCACCTGGTCTTCCCAAGTGGTCTCCCATCCAAGTATTAACCACACCCAATCCTGCTTAGCTTCCAGTCTGATCAGACAAGATCAGGTTTGTTCAGGTTATCATGGCTGTAGACTAGAAATTTTAATAAGAATTTAAACATACAAAAAAAAAAACTCTTCATATTAAGTAAATCTTGGTGCACAAACATCATAACATGAAGAATATTGTCACGAACCCTTTGAGCTTAACAAGATGATCCAGGTTCTTAATACAGAACATTATATGGTGAAATCCTTCAGTTGAATGAATGACTGATGAAAATACCATATTTCCTTTTTTTCCTTTTAAAGCCATTGTCTAATTCATTTATTCTTGAATTTGAGAAGGTTAATCTATGACAATGTTATATGACGACTCTTGAGATTTGACGTATGTAGTTAGTGTCACCACCATTAGTCTAGACGTGGTGCTATCTCTTTATATTTACTTCCTGATTAGTCTAATATATATAAAATGCCTTCCTCTGTCATTTTCCTCTCTTGACCATCTTGGGTAAAAAATAGATATTTCTTAATTCTCAGCTAGAGTCAGTGAAAACTTAAAATCATACTACAAAGCTGGTATCTCTAGTCTTTTATAAATTCTTGAAAGATGATACAGTATTTGGACAAAGCAGGACAATAACTAACTGAAAGATGGTAATTTATTTCATTATTGCATCATCTTTTTGGATCATTAAATCTGTATTGTTTTTCTATTTCTACCATAATAAATTACCACAAAGTTGCTTAAAACACATCTGTTATAGTTCTGTAGGATCAGAAATCTTATACTGGTCTCATTGGGTTAAGATCAGGGCATCTGCTGTAGGCCTACATTCATTTCTGGAGGCTCTAAGAGATCATTTTCCTTGCCTTTTCCAGCTTCTAGAAGCTGCCTGCATTCTTTGACTAGTAGTCTCCTTCCTCCATCTTCAAAGCCATCATTGTTGCATCTTTCTTACTTTTTATTGGAAGTTAATCTCTCCCTCTAACTACAGCATAGAAAGGTTCTTTAAAGTACTTACATCATTAGTCCACCCCAGGACTGATATTTTGGTATAACTTCCATAATTCAAAGTACTTACCTTTAATCTCATCTGCAAAGCCCCTTTTGCCACAGAAGGTTATATTCACAGGTTCTGGGGATTAGGGCTTGGGCATCATGGTGGGCCATATTCTGCCTGTCATGCCATCATTCCAGTTTTCTTTTTCTTTTATTTTGTTTGCTTTAGCATAGTTGGGAATATTTGGTGAACAATGATGAGTAATGATAAAAGTATTACTAGATGATGTAATAACAAAACATAGGAAAAATAAGATCATTAAGATTCCATAATGTATATTAGATTTGCGAAAGGATCCAGTAGGCGTATGATAATTTTAAGACAGCATGCATTTTATTCTATTAAGAGAAATTTTATTTTTATTCTTTGGTTGATCTTTAGTTTTTGAGATTCTTTTTCATGTAGTTCCAACTATTTGTGAAGACTGATGTTTTAGGACTTTTCTTTCTCAGAGATCAACCAAAGAATAAAAATAAAATTTCTCTTAATAGAATAAAATGCATTCTGTCTTACAATTAATTACCATATGTCTACTAGATCCTTTTGCAAATGTAATATACATTATGGGATCTTACTGATCTTATTTTTTCTATATTGGTCATGACATTTAAGACTATGACTTGTTAAAGAAGAATCATCTAAAGTTTCTCTGTTAAGTGTAATATTTGCTTATAGGTTTTGTGTATATAATAATGACTAAATTAAAGAATAGCTTTTCTATAAATGGTTGTTTAATTGTTCGTGTGTTTAAAAATCACAAATGTTGAACTATATGAAAATCTCTTTTTGTTCATGGTTAAAAGAATCACAGTTTTTCTCTATTAGATTATTAGAGTTATATTCATAGTTTTTTTATTATTGTTTAATGGTGTACTTTATTTACATTTCTGATGTAAACCCTACTTGGTTATGACACTGTTTTTAAAAATACTTATTGGATTCAATGTATGGTTAACTATTTTATTTTGGATTTTACATATAAATTTATAGATGTACAAACCTGAAGCGTAATAGTTTAGTGAGTTTTGACAAATGTATACAATTATAGTAATCCACATTCCTCTCAAGATATGGAACATTTTCTTTACTCTACCTTACCTGTTTTATAAATCAGTATCACATTAGCCTCATAAAATGAACTGCTTTCCCCCGCTTTCACTATTTTCAGTATTTTCAGCATCCTGTATATGATAGGAAATGTTCGTGGGAAGATGGTTAGGCATCTACCTGTAAAACTGTTTTGGCCTGGAGTTTGTTGAGAGGGGAGGTCTTTTACTACCATTTATATTTAATATTATTTAGTTTATTAATCCATTTCATTTACATTTTTCAGACCTATTAGTGTATAGTTAAAATACTTGTAAAAACTTCCTTTGTTATTTCCTTTCTGTTCACTCTTTCATATTCTCTTTTTCTGTACATTCTTGGCAGAGCTCCAACTAATCACTGTTTCAGAGAAAGTTTGGTTTTTATCTATCACTGTTTTTTTTCTATTGATTTTTATCTTCATAATTTAGTTGTTACTTTGGGTTTGCTTTGTGGCTCTTCTTCCAGCTATTGAGTAGAATGAATTAGTTTATTTATATAATAGAGACATAACTAACATACAGTAAAATATATGGATTTTAAATGTTAGTTATGAGATTCCCCCTGCATGGTTTTTATTAAGGTATAATTTACATATAGTGAAGTTGCATAATTCTGCTATAAGTTTTCACAAGTGTATACAATTGTATAAATTAATATATAATTAAGAAATAAAATAGTTTCTGAAGTATTCCCCATGCCGTTTTGTAGTCAGTGCCTCTTGGTTGTCCTGGTAACTAACCACTGATCTGTTTTTTGTTCTTCTAGTTTTGCCTTTGCAAGAACGTCATGTAAATGGAATAACTATATTAATATGCAGCCTTTTCAGTGTGACTTGTTTTAATTTAGCATAGTGCATTCATTTGAGATTTATCCATGTTGCGTGTTATCAATAATTACTTTTTATTGCTAAATAGTGTTTCATTGTATAAATATAAATAGTATTTCATTGTATAAATTTTTTTTCAATTACAGTCAACATTCAATATTACTTTATATGAGTTTCAGGTGTGCAGCACAGTGGTTAGATATTTATATAATTTACAAAATGATCCCCCCCATTAGTCTAGCACCCACCTGGCACTATACATAGTTATTACAATATTATCGACTATAATACTATGATGTACTTTACATCTCCATGACATTTTGTAACTACCACTTTGTATTTCTTAATCCCTTCACCTTTTTCACCCAGTTTTCCAGTCCCCCTCCCATCTGGCAACCATCAGTTTGTTCTCTGTATCTATGAGTGTTTTGTTTGTTCATTTATTTTGTTTGTTAGAGTTCACATATAACCACATTTCCTTTTGGTACTTAGGAACCAATTATGTTTGTTGTGTGGTAGTCTTTTGGAAGATTATCAGTCAGCTGATGCAGAAGGAATGTAGAATTAAAAAATTAACATTTAATATTCTTGATTAAGGCAAGGGTCATCCATTTAGTAAAATGTTTTAGAAAACAAATTTTTACCTTATAAATTAGTTATTAATTACAAAAGAGAAAGTGTGCCTTTAAAATGGAGAAGTTTGTCGGTCACTACCATTTCTCTTAGATGAAGAATAATTGTGTTGTTTCTGATATTCTGAGAATTACAAATAAAGCTGCTGTAAACTGTATATTCCCTCCTCATAGATGTGGCAGTTGTTTATGTGGTGTAAATACCACACAAGACAAAATATAGGGCAGTTCCATCTCTGAAAAGTTTTTTTTTTTGCCCTTTCCCAGTCAGTTCCCACTTGGCCAAACCCCTTCTCAAACTCATCTGATTTCTATCACTACTGATTAGTTTTTGAATTCCTATATTTGAATTCTATGTAAGTGGAATTATGCAGCATACTGTTGTATTGGGCTTCTTTCACTTAATAGTATTTTTGAGATTCATTTTGTTGCTGTTTAGTAGTTCATTCTTTGTTGTCGTCGTCGTCATTGTATGGATAGACCACAATTTATCAGTTATTTGTTGAGTGATGTTTAGATGTTTTCAATTTTTGCCCATTAAGATAAGGTTGTTACAGATATTCTTACACACTTTTTGTTTATTTATGTTTTCATTTCTCTTGGGAAAACAGGAGTGGAATAGGGTAGACGTGTGTTTTAACTTGATTAGAAACTGATACTTTTCCAAAATGTTTCTACTGTTTTCTACTCTAACCATCAGTGTATATAAGAATTTTAATTATTTTACATTCTTACCAATGTTCAGTGTTATGGTTCTTTCTTATTTTAGCCATTTTAGTGGGTATGGAGTAGTATCAGCTTTTTTATTTATAACCATTCTTATTTCTTGGTTAATCCTATAAGAGATAAGTTTGAGTTTTATCTCTTAACTGTGCTTTAACTGTGTTCCACAAATTTGATAGGTACCATTTTTATTAAGATTTATATATTTCATAATTTACTTCCTTTGTAACAGAGGTTATTTTTTTATGCATTCCTAATTTCTTGCGTTACATTTTAAAAACATAGCTTTTATGACATCAGCCTCTGAAATGTACTCTGTTTTATGAACTTTTCATATCTAATAGCTCTTAAATGTATTTGTTAAGATCCTAGATATCTCCTTGTCTAAAAAAAAGCTAGGTCTGTCTTTTTCTGATAGAGGTATATTAAAATCTTTAGCAGTGATTATTGATTCAGGTATTTTAGCTTGCAATTTATTAGTTTTTGCTTGATATATTTTACATGTGTATATCATATTCTGTTGTTTTTATGACTCTATAATTTTTCTCTTAAATATTATTACTAATTTAAGATTACTATTCCTAACTTTCTTTTGTTTGATTTTTGCCTTAGATATATATTTTTTATTGTTTTATTTTTACTCTTTTTGTTTTAAGTGTGTTTCTTGCAGACAACATGTTTCTTTGATAGAAAATGAGCATTTTTATCTCTGAAATGATAGTTTAGTCCATTACATGTATTATAATTATTTTCTGACTTGATTCTGCCATTGTCTAATGTCTTTTAATTGTACTTTGCTTTTATTCCCCTCCACTCTTTGCTTTCCATTGGACAAATGGAATTTTTCCTGATGTTTTAAAATTATACATTCTATTTTTATTCTTTTGATGACACTCTATAGTCTGTTCTCTCAAACTGGTCTTTATGCATTCCTGCAGTGTCCCCCCCCCTTTTTTTTTTTTTACAACTTTTTACTTTGGAAAAAAATACCATACCTATTGAAAAGTATGTATTATCATAAAAAATGAGAATCCATATATAGGCTATTGACAAGAAACATTGCTCCAAAATGACAAAGATTGGAATTAACTGGAAAGAAAATACTTCAGCTAATCATAAAGAAAATAAAGTAGAATTAAGTATAAGTTTGAGATCACTTTCTCCCCAACTCATAACCTTCCAAAAAATTCTGATCACATTTAAAATAAATTTTCTATCTTCACTGTGTCCTAACAAAACCTTCTGATCTAGCTTTAGACTAACTTCCCTGTTGTACTAACAACTGTCCCACTGCTACAGCCTACACTGATTTGGCTCAAACATACTTCTCCCTCACTTCATTAAAATTTCTGCTCAAATATCACTCTTCAAGAGAGCCTTTCTCTGACACTTTACATAAGATACCTATATCACGCTATTCTTTGCACCACTTAACTTTTTGAAAGTATTATTGGTTCCTTACATAATGCTGAATATTTATGTGTTTATTGTCTGTGGTTTTTTTTCCCTGTATATTTCTGAGCACTTGAACTTACCCTTTTTGTTTACTGTTTTATCCCTAACATCAACAGTACTAAAGCCCTCAATAAATATTTTTGAATACATGAATGAGTATCAGAACATTTCTCAAAACTAGTCTATGGCGATGCTACTCTGAACACAACCAGTCTCCTCTGATCTTGGAAGCTCAGCAGGGTCAGGCCTGGTTAGTACTTGGATGGGAGACTACCTAGGAAGACCACCAGGTGCTGCAGGTGTTTAAAAAAAGAAATTCTCAAAATTAAAAGCCTGAATAGTGCAAAGGTATTTTTTAAGGACTAAGAATTCATGAAGAGGATATGACAGTCACAAACTTTTATATGTCAGTCCTAAAAATACATTGTGAATTTTAAAATACAGTTATATTGAGGGATATGTAATGTGATTCTTTTAGATTTTTGACTTCAAATATATATATAAAAGAGACTATACAGACAGGATTAGCACAATATACTATATAAACCTAATTTGGTGTACATACACACATAGTAGTCAATCCTCTTTATTTAAAGATTCTATAATTGCAAATTTGCCTGCTCACCGAAATTTATTTGTAAAAATCAATTCTCAAATTGCTTTTGATGGTCATTCAAGGGCCTGTACATGTACGGATTGGTGAAAATTTTGAGTTGCCTGAGACTTAACAAAGTTACATTCTGCCTACATGTTCCAGCTCTCATACTGTAAATAAGAGTCCTTTTCATATTTTACTTAATGCAATGTTTTCTGCATTTTTGTGCTTTTTATTGGTAGCTTTGCTGTTCAAAATGGCCCCCAAGGGTAGTAGGCTGAAGTGCTACTAACTAATATTCTAAGCACAAGGCTGTTGATGTACCTTAGGGAGAATATACAGTGTTAAATAAGCTTTGTTATGGCGAGAGTTATAGTGCTATAGGTCATGAATTCAATGTAAATAAATTGACTATATATTAAATAAGGTAGCCTTAAAAAGAAACACACTTTTATATAAAACTAGGTTATGTATTGATTGATTGAGGAAAATGTAATGAGAAGCTTATAGGAACCTAACCATATTTTTCCCCTAGTGGCAATGATTCAGCCTTTGCTAATTAGTGTTCACAACTGATAACAAGAATTAACTGGAGAGAGATAACTTTTATTCCATCATATGCCACTTTTATCTTAACACCAAGCCTGCTTTACCTCTATTTTACTTGCCCTAGAACCTTGTGATATGAGTTTGTGGCTCAGTTATAGGATTGAAGATAGAACATAAAAGTAAATATAAATTGCTGTAAAGTTATTGTATAGCCATCATGTTGGGAGAAGGAGCTAAATACGAAAATTTGTTTTTTTATTTTACATGAGTCGCACACAGTTTAAAGTTAAAGAATAAAAATATACATAAATATATTATTTAAAGTTAAGGTTACTAATTGAAGAATTAAAAATAAAAATATAAATATGTATATCAGGAAGAAGAGGCAAGCTGTGATGGCAGTAAACTAAATTCTTCTTTCAGGATAGGGTCAATAAAGGACTTAGAAATATGGTACATGCAGTGGCATACTCTGCACCCATTGAAAGAAAGGAAATAGCAAAGGAAAAATGAAATGAATCTATGTGTAGATTTGGAAATTTCTCCTGGTATATGAAAAGAAAAAGCAATGAAGAACAATCTATATAAAGTTATCTTTTGATTAAGAAGGGAGGAACCAAAGGATGTGTATTTAATTTGCTAAATATAGACATAGCCTCTAGAAAGATGATAAGAAACTAAAGAAGGTAGCCTGTTTGCATTGCCTATTCAAAAATTCAATTAAAAACAATTTTTTTAAAAAGTGGTTGCCTCTGATAGTGGGACTGGTGTGGGAGGGAGAAATTTATATTTCTGTAATGAAATTTTTCCCATATGCTTGTGGTGCTTTTATATTTTTTAAAAATATCCCATGAGTGCAAAAAATCTGTTTTAAAGGGTTCCAATGTCTGTCAGTATGTGCTTGCATGTACATATACTGTATATCTGAGTGTATAAATGATTATGTACTAGATTTTGTCAAGCTTTTCCCACTCTGATCCTTTCCTCTTAATAATTTGAAACTTTCATGATCTTTCTATACTGAGATCTATACTATATTTCTATACTAAATTACATACCCTAAAATAGACCTATTTATAAAGTACATTTCAGTGTTTTTTTAGTGTATCACAAACTTGTACAGCTGTCACCACTAATTTCAGGTTATTTTTATTATCCCAAAAAGAAACCTCATAAACATTAGCAGAAACTCTCCATATTCCCGGTGTCCTACTCCACACTCCAGTCCATGAGGCTACTCTCTGTCTCTATGGATTTGCCTCTTTTGAAATGAACTTATACAAGTAATAGTGTTTTTTGACTACTTTGTACTTATTTATTCTGAACATTTCTTATAAATGGAATCTATACAATATGTGACATTTTGTGTCTGGTATTTTTACATAGCAAAATGTTTTCACCATTTGTGAATGTTGTAGTATGTATTAGTACTTCGTTCCTTTTTATGACCATATATTCCATTGTATTGATATATCATACTTTGTTTATCCACCTATCAGTTAGTGGACATTTTGGATATTTCCATTTTTTTGATGTTGATAATGCTGCTGTAAATACCTTGGTACAAGTTTTTCTGTAGACATGTTTTTAGTTCTCTTAGGGAGTGCATTTAACTCACTGTGATACTAACACAGCAAAGAAAAATAGACCAATGGAACAGAACAGAGTCCAGTAGCAGACCCATCTATGTATAATAATTTGATATATAACAAAGGTGACAATGCAGTGCATTGGGGAAAGGGTAGTCTTTTATAATAGATGATGCTGGGTCAATTGGATATCCATATAGGGGAAAAGTAACTCAACCCTCAACTGTTACTATTATACAAAAATAAATTCCAGGTGACCTATAGATCTTAATATGAAAGATAAAACAATAAAGCTTTACTGAGTATGACAGCAGTTTTATAAATGGGTCACAAAAGGCAGTAACCATAAAGGAAAACATTTGATAAATGTAGCTGTGTTCAAATGACACTAATATATTAGTGAAAAAGTAAGAGAGGAGCCATACCCATAATATATAAAGAATTCCTACAGATGAAAAAGAATAAGACCCATAATCCATCATCAGAGTTTCAAAAGTCAAATTGTTCTATCTGGACTATAATAAAAATTAGTAACACCATGTCTTATTCTTGCAACCCTGCATCCATTTTTCAGAGAGGCAGTCTTTCTCACTGTATAGTTTTTTGTTATATTATACATGTTTTATTTGTATGTATTTCTAAATAAATTATAGGTCTGTCTTTTTCAGTTTTAGATATTTATTGACTTTCTATTATAGAAGATGATGAATTACTTCTTTTAAATAATCCAGCCCTCTGCTTCTGTAGAAATACTCATACTTCCTTGACCCCATCCTAATTAGATATATATCAGGTTTTGGTTAGATCATTATTTCATTGTTTATATTATGACCACATAAATTTTTTTCACAGCTATGAGATTCTTATTTTGTTTGTTTTCCCTAGAGTTAATAGCTGATATTTTTAGTTTTTTAGTATTTAGTGTAAGCATCTATAAACTCTCCAGCAGAGTTGTGTGAATCTCTCTCTATTTTTAAATACAGATTCTTTTTTCCTTTTTTTTCCTTAGACATCCTCCTGAAACTTTCATTGCTCTGTTCTTAACCAGGCTAGTTACTCTCTCTTTCTCCTAGATGCCTGTCATCCTGGGATCTCTTTTCTTGATCATCTTGGGCCTTCCTTTTGTACCTTTCTTGTGTTTGAGCTCTTGTTTCCTATTTGCCATATCTTCCTTTTTCTTGGTTTATTCCTTTGTTTTTGTGGAATACATTCTCTGGTACTTCCAGAGAAAAGGTACATGGTTAGTCAAATTTTGAGACCTTGCGTAGTCTCCTCCCCCTTGGGTGTTACTTTGTCTGGGTGTAGAATTCTAGGCTGGAAATAAT